>CATIWR010103071.1:0-83952 GCA_949677035.1 Omphalea diandra | reverse complement strand
TGTGACAAAGGTAATAAAGTCACCTTTGATCCTAAGGAATGTCGAGTCACCACATTAGTGGATGATGAGGTTATTTTCAAGGGTGAAAGGAAAAGCAATACCTACTCAATTGACTTAGACAATTTGGATAACCAATCTTTTAAGTGCCTTATGTCTTTGAGTAATGAAGCTTGGCTATGGCATAGAAGGCTTGGTCATGCAAGCATGGATCTTTTACAAAGCCTATCTAAAGGAAACTTAGTGGAAGGCCTTCCCAAGCTAAATTTCACTAAAGACAAGACATGTGGTCCTTACCAAATGGGGAAACAACATCAAGCCTCCCACAAAGCTAAAAATTTTGTAAGTTCATCTAGACCCCTTCAACTAATTCATATGACTTGATAGGACCTACTAGAAGTGCTAGCTTAGGTGGAAAACATTGTGCACTTGTCCTAGTTGATGATTACTCTAGGTTTACTTGTGTGTCCTTCCTAGCTCATAAGAATGACACTTTGGATTCTTTCAAAAGCTTTGAAAAAAGAATTCAAATAGAAAAAGGTTACTTCATTTCTTCTATAAGAAGTGATCATGGAAAGGAATTTCAAAATAATTCTTTTAAAACCTATTATTCCAAGAATAGGATCTTCCATAATTTTTCAACTCCTAGAACACCACAATAAAATGGTGTTATAGAGAGGAAAAATAAAATACTAGTAGAAATGGCTAGAACCATACTCAATGAGTATTCTTTACCGAATTACTTTTAGGCCTAAGTCATTAATACTTCGTGTTTTATTGCAAATAGAGTTTTTAAAAGACTTATTCGTAATAAAACATCTTATGAGCTATGGAATGGTAGAAAACCTAAGATATCATACTAATAGTATTTGGATGCAAGTGCTATATATTGAATACCAAGGATAATCTTGGGAAATTTGATTCCAGGACCAATGAAGGTATTATCTTAGGCTATTCTACCTCTAGCAAGGCATATGGAGTCTTTAATAAGTGTTCAATGGTAGTTAAAAAGTCTATGAATGATGTTTTTGATAAATCTAGTAAACTTGATCTTGAGAAAGGTGTTTTTATTAATGATCTTGTAGGTGACTTTGAAAAGTTAGAATTGGAAGACACTACAAGAAAATAGAATAAAAACAAGGAAGAAGGTGAATCATCAAAAGTATATGAGGAACCAATACATCAAGTTGAACCAAGTCAAAAGCTACCCAAGGATTGGAGATTCTCTGAGTATCACCCAAGGACTTGATCATTGGTGATACCTCTAAGGGTGTAAGTACTATATCACAACTTAATCTTTTAGATAATAATCTAGCATTTGTTTCTCAACTTGAGCTAAAATCAATTGATGAGGCTCTTGATGATGAGAGTTAGGTGTTTGCTATGTAAAAGGAACTCAACCAATTTGATAGAAATAAGGTATGGGATCTTGTCACTAAGCCTAAAGAACACTCCAATGTAGGTTGCAAATGGGTGTTTAGGAACAAGTTAGATGAGCAGGGTCTTATCACAAGGAATAAAGCTAGATTGGTTACTAAGGTATACAACTAAGAGGAAAGCATAGATTATGATGAGACTTTTGCCCCTATTGCAAGATTAGAGGCCATTATGATACCTTTAGTTTTTGCATGCCACATGAATTTTAAGCTTTTTCAAATGGATGTAAAAAGTGCATTTTTGAATGGAATTATTGAGGAGAAAGTCTATGTTGAACAACTTCCTGGTTTGAGTCACATTGTTTTCCCAATCATGTTTTTAAATTAAACAAAGCCTTATATGGATTGAAACAAGCTCTAAGAGCTTGGTATGAAAGGCTTAGTTCATTTCTTTTAAAAAAATGATTTTGAAAAAGGAAAGGTAGACACCACACTATTTGTTAAAATACAAAAGTATAATACACTAATTGTACAAATTTATGTTGATGATATCATTTTTGGTGCTACTAACGAGTCTCTTTGTGAGGATTTTGCTAAGTGTATGACTAAGGAATTCAAAATGAGCATGATGGGAGAGCTCAAGTTCTTTCTCGGTCTACAAATCAAGCAAACCAAAAAGGGGATCTTCATCAACTAGGCCAAATACACAAGGGAGATACTCAAGAAATTTGGCATGGATGGTTGCAAAGTAGCCAAAACCCCTATGAGTGGTACCATCAAGTTAGACAAAGATGAATCGATAAGATGGTAGATGAAAAAAGATATCAAGGTATAATTGGATCTCTACTTTATCTTACTGCTTCTATGCCGAATATCTTTTTTAGTATATGTATGAGTGCTAGGTTCCAATCCTCTCCTAAAGAGTCACATTTAAATGTTGTTAAGAGAATTTTTAAGTATTTGCATGGCACAACTTAGGGTTATGGTATCCTAGGGATTCATCCTTTAGTCTCATAGGATATTCGGATTCAGATTATGCGGGTAGTTTATTAGATAGAAAAAGCACTTATGGGACTTTCCAATTTATAAGAGAATGCCTAGTATCTTGGTTTAGCAAAAAGCAAGTGTCGGTTGTCTTATCCACCGCGAAAGCCAAGTATGTTACTGCGAGTTGTTGTTGTACCCAAGTCCTTTAGATGAAACAATAATTGAAGGATTTTGGCAAAGTGATTGATCACATTCCTATTAAATGTGATAACACAAGTGCTATCAATCTCTCTAAGACTCCTATCCAACACTCTAGGAGCAAACACATAGATATTAGACACCATTTTCTTAGAGATCATGTCCAAAAGGGTGATGTTGTATTAGAGTTTATTGACATAAATCATCAACTTGCAGATATTTTCACTAAACCTCTCAATAAAGAAAGGATGAACTTCATTAAGAGAGAATTGGGAATGCTTGATGGAAGCTCCCCAAAGTGAAAATTTGATACTATGTGTTGATTGCATGTATGTTGATTGTATATCTTGTGTTTTTTTATGACATATTCCAAGTGGATCACAATTTTGAATTTTTTAAAAACTTAATTTTCCATCCTTATCTTCGTTGACTCATAATTCACGGTCACTATCACCTATTCACGGTCGCGAATTGCAAGTCCAAGTCACCCTGCTGTCAAACATCAAATTGCGATCGCGAGAATCAAGTTCCACCTCGAATTTTGGTAAAAAATTCAAATTTTTTACCGTTGAAGTGCATATTCCCAAGCAAAATTTGTTCGTTACTCATAATTTTAGAATTCGAGGTCGCGACTCTGGAATTCATGGACGCTAATTAGGTTAACCACCTAGCCATTAAGTGATTTGATAGCCAACCATTTTCATCTCTTCATCAATGCATTTCTAGTCATTTCTAAGCTTTTACAGAGACCCCAAATGGCTATAAATACCTTCTAAAACAGTAACATCCTCACTTCACTTCCAACATCAAATTCACTCTCTCAAAATTCTCTTAAACTCTAAAAATTGTCCCATGGCTCCTAAGAAAATGTCTAGAGCAGAAAAAGGCAAGGCCCTTTCTTAACCTTCTACCCTTTCTACTCTTCACCTTATGAAGGGTATTACCAAAGAGGAGAAGACAACTACAAAGCAAACTCTTCCAAAACAATCCTCCCCAATAAAATGCCTTCAACTTTCCTACTAGAGACACTTGGGCTTAACAAAGAAATTCGTGCATTCCTATCAAACTTAGGCTGGATCAAGTTTATCTTTCAGGACAAACCCAGATATGAAGAAGTGATTAGAGAATTCATGTGCACAGTACAACTCAATCGCAAAGCAAATTCATAAGCAGATCAATATGAGTTATTTTTTCGATCTTTTGGAGACCCCTATTTCATTACTTTCAACCAAATTTCCTCACTTTTCAACCTTCAAGTGGGAGAACACATACCTTTCATCATCTCCACACTTGACGTTATTTACTCTGAGTTTTGATTGGAATTCTCAATCAAAACTAAACACGACCCTAAAACCTCCTTGGCCAAACACATTAAAACCTTACCATTTTGGATACTTCATCGTATCATCACCTTTTCAGTTAATGCTAGAGGTGATGGAAATGAAAAAGTATCACAAAAGGACTTGGCATTTCTATTACGCCTTGTAAAGAACAAGCCTATCCAAACCAATCGGTATCTTGTGAGCACCAAGCCTAAAAGTCAATTCCTTCTTCCATCCCACATCACAGCCATATATCGTTATGTAGGAGCTCTTAATGAGGATAATGAAAAGTTCCTCACTAAGAAACTTCTACCATCACAAAACTTTCTTGATCTCACTTATCTCATAAATGTTAAAATAATTCACCCAGACACTTATGCCAACACTTTGGGTGCAATTGGTGCTAAAAAGATAGAGTCCTCACAAGCCTCAAAAAGGAAGAGACTAATTATTAAAGAAGGAGCCCCATCCATCCCTCCTCAACCAAAGCTTAAAGCTAAACTCTCACTTGCTACCATCAACAACAAATTGGATAAGTTGATGAGGATGATGAAAAGGAGATTTTTGTTCCTCTTTCTTCTTCATAGTGATACAGTAGACTTACAAGAGAAATTAGGAGTCCCTTTTTGCCATTTTTCAGACTTCACAGAGTTTGATGATACTCACGAAGAAGAAGGCGATGATCAAATGGAGGATGGAGATGAGGCTAAAGGTGAAGATCATGATGATGATGAAGACTTTTTTAGAGATGAAGATGATTCTCCTACTTTCTAGTTTAGGATCTTTTTTGTATCTTCCTTTTATGCAAAAAATGTGATCCCACAAAACTTATTTATAAGTTTATATGCAACGAATATTTTCATTTACAAAACTCATAGCATCCATGTTCGAAAATACATATGTATAAAGGTTTTATTCATTATAAATACACAATCAAACATGTATTTAATGTACATATATGTTAACTAATGTCAAGACTAGTGACCATAACTAGTTCCTATCTAAATGTATGTACGTGACACAAGGAGAAAGAGAGTTAGAATTCATCCAATAACTTATGGTCCATGTGTCTCAATGCAAAACTCTAAGCACCAAAGTGTCCAATCCCTATTATTCGGTATCTGAAAAATATAATTGCGATTTGGTGAGTCACGACTCAATGAATAAAAATAATAATCAGATTCTTATATCACAGCGAACAATCAAATACCATCAGGATACATTACAAATATAATATTTGACTATGCAAGTGCAAGTGCAATAGATTAATTTTTGTTGTGACCATGCAAGGCAAACACTACTCCCGAGAATTCATGTGATTCAAGTGACATTTGATTTTGTTGGCTAGCATATAACAAGTGATTCATTTGATCAATAACATGTGCCAATGGGACCTATTGGTCCATCTTCCACATGATTTGCAAGTGTTTGACAAGCTAGTCACAATGCCCTTTTAGTTTCATGTGCAAGTGCTCATTGATAAATGGTATACCAAGTAATCATTAAGTGCATATGATTCTAACTTGACTTGTATTCACATGTAAAATGTAACAATTCAATCATATATACATGTAATAGAACATACTCATATTATAAAATTATCACACACACTCACACATTGAATCTAATTATGGTTTTTACTCACATTTTGATGTGACCAATCTTTATGGTAGGTTTGGTTCTCACTTTAGGGCTTCCTCAAAGTTTTGAGATCCTAACATTTGATACATACATGGTTATAAGTATTTCAAAATGATTATGAATGCTTGGTATGCAACTATGGCATGATTCATGCAAGTGGACCTAGTGTTTATGCATATTTTCCTTATATGGCAACCTGAGCTTGCTACACTCTCATAGCAATAACGCTAGATATACTTATCCAAATGACTTGATTCTTTTTTTCAAACAAACTAGACATATAATGATACAACATATTCAAATTTCAGGCCAATATTAGACACAGAAAATGTGGTGAATTTTTAAATTTTTCCTTATTGTATTGTCATCTTAGTCTGAGTAGGTATTACATTCTTGTGTGTATCTCAAACTATACAAATCCAATTGCAATAATAATCTACCATCAGTTACAAAGCATATAAAGTAAAATTTTTAATGTTTTACTCATTGTCTAATTCAGTCTATAAGGTCACCAAAACAAAGGACAAATCTCAGGGTGAGTAGGTTTGTAACATGTTGACAAACAATCAAGATGAAGGGACAATATCTCAACAACCATGCTGGATTTGGCAAAAATATTTCACAGTTATGTAGATCAGACATAAATATACAAGTTTCAAGTTTGGACCATCATCAAATTTTGAATCTATGGCCATCAAATTCTTGGAAAACAGAATTAAAAGAAAGGTAGGATTTCATCCGGGTACAGGGTCAGTCCTAATCAATGACCCATAACTCTTTCCACACAGCAAATCAATCAAAACTGTTTTACAGGTATTTATAGGGGATATAACCTATTCATGAAGATGAAAATTTTGCGTCAAACAAAAGAATTTGCATCTCAGTCGCGCCTTGTACATGGAATGATCGCCACTGCGACTTTTGTGAGCAGTTAGAAAGCAACGGCTATATTATCCTGATGGACTAATAAGGAGCTAACACGTGGACTAGCCGTTAGACACAAACGAGGTTTTTTGCTTCAATTTTTAGCTCCTGTAAGGAAATTAGTATGTCGCGTTCGTGAATCATCAGTAGCGACCGCGACTCCCGCTTGACATTCAATTAATACAAAATCTGCCTAGCATGCCTTGAAGATTTGATGAGTTTCATAGTCTAACGTCTCTTTGGTGGGCATGGGGTATAAATACTCCACCAAATAGTTGTTAATGAGACAGAAAAAGAATTCATTACTTGTGTCAAAGCTCTTGAAAATTAGCTACTCAATTTGTTCTTTTCTTTATGACATTATGATTATTGGGTGTGAGCATTAAACATCAATTGTAAAAGATTTTAGTCTGAGCCTGTGAAAACACTTGAGAGAAGTTTTAGTGTGAGCCTTAGAAAACACTTGTAAGAGAGGTTATTGTGTGAGCCTTAAAAACATAAAGTGTTAAATTTAGGTGTGACCTTAGAAACACCATTTTGAGTGAGTGAAACATCCAATTGCAGAGAATTGGAGAGTGGACGTAGGGTTGGTTTATACCCAAACTACTATAATTCTTTGTGTCTCCTTTCTACTCTATCTTTATCCCTCACTTCATTCTTTTTTAAAAACACCAATTCAACCCCCCTTTCTTAGTGTTTAGGGCCAACGCTTCCTTAAGCACACACCTCCTAATAAGTCCATCAACATAATGTTTGTAAAGAAGAGGCTCATCCCAATACCTACAATCTACCAAAAACTTCTTATTTTGTGGGCATGACATATCTACAAGTACGATTCCACTCACAATGTAATTTATAATGTTTGCATGCCAAGGTGTTCCAATATTAAGCACAAAAAGCAACTCATCCAGGAATTCTTCCTTGATTTTCATGCTACTGTTTCCACTTTTCTAAGGCCGAATTCATGACAAGTGATCAGCAACATCATCCTTAGTCTCCTTTTTGTCCTTGATTTCAAGATCAAATTCTTGCAATAAAAGTACCTAGCATATGAGATGAGGCTTGGCATCTTTCTTATTCTAAAGGTACTTAATCACAGCATGGTCTATATACACTATGACCTTAGAACCCACCAAGTATGACTTGAATTTGTCGAATGCATACACTATGGCCAAGAACTCTTCCTCCGTAGTGGCATAATTAACTTTAGCTTCATTTAGTATCTTGCTAGCATAATAAAATCATGTGCATTCACTTGTCCCTTTTATGGCCTAAGACAACTCTAATGGTGTAGTCACTCACATCACACATAACCTCAAATGGTTGGCTCCAATCTAGGGCTATTATTATTAATGTCAAAATTAAGGTGTTCTTCAACCTACAAAAAACATAAAATCATTATTGGTCAAAATTAAATGTCACATCTTTATTAAGCAAGTTACAAAGAGGTTTTGTAATCTTAGAAAAATTCTTAATAAAGTGACAGTAAAATCCTACATGAATAATGAAACTTCGCACTCCCTTAATGGATGTAGGAGGAGGTGTCTCCTTAATGATCTTTATTTTTGCTCTATCCACCTCAATTCCAATCTCGAACACCTTATGGCCAAGTACCACACCTTATTATACCATGAAGTAGCACTTCTCCCAAGTCAAAATTAGGTTTATTTCTTCACATCATTGTAAAAACCATGGAAAAATTAATTAAACATGCATCAAAAGAATCTTCAAATACTGAAAATCATCCACAAAAGATTTCCATAGTTTTCTCAACAAAATCATTAAAAACTGCCATCATATATAGTTAAAATGTAGCCAATACATTGCACAAGCCAAATGGCATTCTCCTAAATGTAAATATGCCATATGAGCAAGTGAAGGTAGTTTTCTTTTGGTCTTCTAGGTTAATTAGAATTTTATTATACTTGGAATACCCATCTAAAAGCAGTAATAAGCACACCCTAAAAGCCTTTCAAGCATTTGATCAATGAATGGCAAAGGAAAATGATCCTTTTGAGCAGCCTTATTAAGCTTCCTATAATTTATGCACACTCTCCACCCAATAACCATAACCATTCTTGGGGGAATGAATTCATTTTGATCATTAGCAACTACAATGATCCCACCTTTCTTAAGAATAACTTGTATGAGACTCACCCATAAGCTATCAAAAATTGGGTATATAATACCAGCATCCAAAAATTTTAAAATTTGAACCCGCACCACTTCCTTCATATTAGGATTTAATTTCATTTGTTGCTCAATAGATGGCTTGTGATCATCCTCCATGAGAATTCTATGCATGCAAAAAGGACTAACCCCTTCTGATATCACTAATAATCCATCATGTGGCTCTCTTCCTTTCCCTTAACTCTCTTAAAAAATTTTCTTCTAGCAATTTAGTCAAATGAGTGGTAATGATCACAGGTAAGGTATGGTTTCAACTAAGAAATGCATACCTTAGATGATGAGGAAGAGGTTTTAACTTTAAAATTGGAGCTTTTTCAATAGAAAGAGCGATAAAAGTCTTATCTTGTCCCAATTCTTCAAACCTAAAATTTTTAAATGAAGGATTTACTTCCAAGAAGTGGGCTGAACTAGTAATCTCTAAATTCTCATTTGACGATGATGCCCCTTAAACCAAATAAGCTTCAAATGGATCTTTATGATGGTTATTTTGAAATATTTCTTGCACTAAACTATTAATTACATCCACTTTATTGCATTCCTTAATGGGATAGGGTTCTTTTGTTACCTTGAAGACATTGAACTCTATAGATTATCTCATTACATGTAAAGTGAGTTTTCCTTTCTTCACATCAATTATGGCCCCCGCAGTTGCCAAGAATGGTCTTCTGAGAATCAAAGATGTTTTTACATCCTCATCCATGTCTAACATAATGAAATCTAATGGAATGTAGAACTTTCCCGCTCGCATGAGAACATTCTCCTCCACTCCAACTAGGTATTTAATAAAGTGATTCGCTAATTGCAAGGTAATTGTGGTTGGTTGGATCTCATTAAGATTTAAGTTCCTACAAATAGAAAGAGGCAGTAGACTAGTACTTACACTTAAATCACATAGTGTTTTATCAAATTTGCACTTAAAAATTTTATATGGAATGGAAAAACTCCCTAGATCCTTAATCTTAGGTTGAAGCTTATTTTGAATTATGGCACTACACTCCTCCAAAAAAGTTATTGTCTCAAATTGCTCCAATTTTTTGTTATTAGACAAAAAATCCTTAAGAAATTTTACATATGTGCACATTCGTGCCAAAGCCTCAACAAATGGAATATTGATGTGAAGTTGCTTGAAGCTCTCCAAAAACTTGAAATATTGTTTATCTTTTTTTGGTTTTATAGCCTTTAAGGAAAAGGAATAGGTGGAACATATGGTTAGGCTTACTTCCTTCATCTTTTTTAGCTTCTTCCACTTTATCATTTACATCCAGACTGAAAGTTGGGGCTACCTCCTTATTTTATGGTTCCAAAATCTCAAGATTTTTAAGAATTTTTTGTGTTTTTAGAGCTGGCTTCTCAGTTTCACCCATCTCCTTGCATGGAGGATTAGGTACCTTGTTGCCACTTTTCAAGTTTAATGCCTTGCATTACTCTCTCTAGTTGATTTCAGTCTTTCTTGGCAATGAACCTTGTGTTCTAGCATTGAAATTATTTGCCAATTGCCCAATTTTCATCTCTAAGTTTCGATTGTGTTACTCCATTTGGATCACCCTCAACTCAAGCTTATCTATCTTATCTAGATTAGTCTCCACCTTCTTAAACTTCTTAATCAAGAACTTTTACATGTCCCAAGGTTGTTTCTTCTCTTATTGATTATGTTAGCCCATAAGTATACCATATTATTGCCTTTGCGGAAAACCAAGAAGAAGAGAAGGTTTGGCTTAGTTAGCTTTGTTGCTCTATAAGAAGTTAGGATGATTCATTCACCCGAGATTATAAGTGTTGGAATACGAATTATGGAGCTGTTTGTTGAAGTTAGACACATATTGCACATGCTCTATAGAATTTTGAACAAACGGACTCCCTATTTAGCATTTGATACTCAAGTGTCCTTCACCATACCATTTATAACTCCTCAATGGGGTATTAATTGCATGAACACTTACTCCATCAAGTTTCTTTGTAAAAGCATCCACCTTAGCATTTAGCATGGTGTAAGCATCAACATCATGAATACTTGCAACCTTTTTATTGATCCCTCTTTCATCTGCCCATTGGTAGTTGTTTGAGGCCATCTCTTCTAACAAAGCATAAGCATTATTGATTGATTTTCCCGAGTGCACCTTCTACTGCTGCATTTATAGTAATGTGCATCAAATAGTTAAGCCCATTATAAAAGGTTTGGACTATTAACCAACCCAGTAAATAATGATAAGGGCATTTTCATTGCAACTCCTTAAATCTCTCCTATGGTTCATATAATGTCTCACCCGATTCTTGTTATATGCTTGCAATTGCTAGCCTTAATTATACGGTCTTGCCTAGTGGAAAATAGTTTTTCCAAGAAAGCGTTAGAGAGATCCTCCCAAGTAGTAAAAGAGTTAGGTGCCATAAAATTCAAACAAATTTTAGCTTTATCTCTCAAAGAGAAGGGAAAAAATTGAAATCATATTACATCATCAATTGCCCTAATAATCTTGAAGGTTGCGTATAAAAATTAGTCATATGGGCATTCAGATCTTCAGTTGCTTCGCCCCCAAATGTGTTTTGTTGCATCACCTAGATAATCATCAATTTAATTTCAAACTTATGATTGGCAACTACTAGTTTCCTAATACTTGACTAAGCTTCTTAAGTCTACAGCATGGCGAATTCTCACAAAACTCTTAGTCTTCTTTTGTCAGCCATTGTATCTGTAAGCAAACATTTTCTTTAATTTTAGGATTCACCTATGAATGTGACGTGTGTTCAATTTTAAGATCAAACTCGAATAGTTCGAGACCTATTCGAATGTCGTATACTCCAAGGGTTTCACCTATTAAAAGAATTAACCAAAATTAAACTCGCAAAAATGATTAAATGCAAAAATTGAATACTAAATTAATAGAAATCTTAAGTCATATTGATATTATGAAAAATCAATATCCAACAATGACACAAAAAAACTTTTACATGTAAACTCTTACAAGTGCACAATTCACTCTAAGTAATATAATGAAGAGTAGAAATCGTTCCCATGAAAATTAGTTTTCACAAGTACCAAGGAACCATATTTACTTATTATCTAGCAACCGAACAATGAAGAATAATTAATTTAAAATTCTAAAAATTCTAAAATAAATTAACAAAGGAGAAATTTAATAAAAAAACGTTTATGTAATGGATTTCTAGGGAATTCAGGTTATACTACAACTCTCTTCACAATTATAGAAAGAATTTATTTCTCAAATGAATGGTTTATTCTTAAGGATGGATTTCCTAAATTATCCAATAATCTTCCTCAAGTAAAATTGAGTATATTACAACTGAGATTATGTCTACTCTAGTGGTCACAAAAATCAATTATAATGCATTAGGTTCTATGAATATTCTTCGAACATCTCTAAAGATTCATCCTACTCTTATGGTATTAATTCTCTAGTTTAATGTGTTATGACTAACCTTAGCCTTCCACTTTTGCTCCATGATGTAGGATCTCAACCCTTAAATATATGTGGTCATCATATACTAAAGTCATTTAAGCTCAAACACATTAAATCAACGAATCCAACACAATTAAAATAAAAATTCTCCTTATATAATCATGAAAGAATGTTAGGCTTTCACCCTAATCGCTAGAATAAGAAAGTTAGTTCATTTCACGAAAAGAAGAAGTAACAAAATTGAAGGAATCCAATAAAATTAAAAGAAGAAAATCCTAAAGAACAATCTTGCCCTAAAAACAATATATCCTAAAAAAAACTCTCAAAAATCTCCCAAATTCTCGCACAAATTTGGAATAGATGATAGATCCGCCATTCTCTCTCCAAATTTGGCTCTTGTCTTATCCACAATGCCTCTGTTATTAAGTCTCCTTATTTCTTAAAAAAGCCCTCTTTTGTGTTGAACATTTTTACTGACTAGTCAACTAGGTATCCCTACGTGGTCCAATGTATAGACCGTGTAGTGTCTCATGCAATATTGTTGAAAACTGCAATTCAGCTCCTTTTTAGGAGATTTTTGTGCAAACATAGATGAGACATAAATTAACTTATTCCAAAATAAAAACATTATGAAAAAACTAGAAAAATTCTTAATTCCTAACCTAAAAATATATGCTAAAAGAATCCTTATCATACCTCATTACCATTTTGCATATGATCTCTAAGAAAATGATATCTAATGTTAATATGCTAGAGATCATATAAATCCTTTTTAAGTGTTGGAAAGAATTCTTAGAAGGATTTATTGCCCTTATGTTGTCACATTTGATAGGAATATGATCAACATCTTTGCCATCATACTTGAGTTATTGTTTCATCCAAAGAACTTGAGTACAACAATAACCCGCCGCCATATATTCCACTTCAATAGTGGATAAAACAACTAAAACATACTTCTTGATAATCCAAGAAAATAGACATTCACCAATAAATTGAAAAATTATGGAAGTGCTTTTTCTATCTAATAAACTACCAGCATAATTCGCATCCGAATAATTAAGAAAACTAAATGATGAATTCCTAAGATACCACAAACCAAAATGTAATATACCATGCGAATATTTCAAAATCCTTTTAACTACATACAAATGTGATTCCTTAGGACAAGATTGAAACCTAGCACACAAGCAAACACTATACATAATATTGGGTTTAGAAGTGGTAAGATAAATAAAAGAGCCAATTATACCTCTATACTTCTTTTCATCAATAGGCTTACTTGATCCATCTTTGTCTAGCTCAATTGATACACTCATTAGAGTTTTGGCTACTTTGTATCCATCTATGCCAAACCTTTTCAGTAGCTCCTTTGTGTACTTAGTTTGCTTAATTTGAAGACCAAGAAAGAACTTGAGCTCACTTATCATGCTCATCTCAAATTTCTTAGTCATACACTTAGCAAAATCCTCAAAAAGAGATTCATTAGTAACACCAAAAATAATATCATCAACATAAATTTGCACAATGAGTGTATTCTTGTTATACTTCTTCACAAATAATTTTGTGTCAACTTTAACTTTTTCAAAATTATTTTTCAAAATAAATGAACTAAGTGTTTCATACTAAGCTCTTGGAGCTTGATTCAAACCATATAAGGTCTTAGTTAATTTGAAAACATGGTTAGGAAAATCATGAGATTCAAAACCTGGAGGTTGTTCAACATAAACTTCCTCCTCAATAAAACCATTTAAAAATGCACTTTTCACATCCATTTGAAAATTTTCAAATTCATATGAAATGTAAATGTTAAAAGAATTCTAATGGGCTCTAATCTTGCTACGGGGGCAAATGTTTCATCATAATCAATGTGTTCTTCTTGGTTGTAACCCTTTACAACTAATCTAGGTTTATTTCTATTGATGAAACCTTGTTCATCTAACTTGTTACTAAACACCCATTTGCAACCTACAATCGGGTGTTCCTTAGACCTAGGAACAATTTCCCAACCTTTATTTCTCTCAAATTGATTGACCTCCTCATGCATAACAATCACTTAACTCTTATCATCAAGAGCCCAATCAATTGAATTTGGCTCAATTTAAGAAACAAAAGCAAGATTACTATCTAAAGCATGTAATTAAACTCTCATACTTACTCCTTTAGATGTTTTATCAATGATTAGATCTTTGGGATGATTCTTAGAATACCTTCAAGTTTTGGGGAGTTCTTAAGCTTGGTTCTCTTCTTGTTAGGGTTAAGCTTACGCTTCCTCTTATAGTGGTTCATGATCCTCAAGATTAATCACATTTTCCTTGGGTGTTGAAGTTAGCTCTAACTTTTAAAGTCACCTAGAAAATCATCAACAAGAAAACTTTTCCCAAGATCAAATTTAATAAACTCATCAAATGCAACATTCATAGACTTTTCAACCATCATAGACTTCTTGTCAAAGACCCTATAAGCTTTGCTAGAGGTGGAATCGTCAAGAAAAATGCCTTTCATCAATTTTAGAGGTAAATTTTCCAAGGTTGCCCTTCGTATTAAGAATGTAGTATTTGCAACTAAATACTCTAAGGTCTCATAGATTTTCTATCATTTCACAACTCATAAGAGGTTTTATTCAAAATAGGTCTTTTGAAAACATAATTTACAATTTAACATGCGGTATTGATGGCTTCAACCCAAAAGTAATTAGGCAAATAATACTTATTAAGCATTATTCTTATCATCTCTACAATATCATGTTTTTTTTTCTCTCTACTACACCATTTTATTGTGGTGATCTAGGACTAGAAAAGTTGTGAGAAATCCTATTTTTCAAACAATAATTTTCAAAACTTTTATTTTGATACTCTTTTCTATTGTCACTCCCAATAGAAGAAATGAAGTAACATTTTTCTTTTTGAACTCTTTTAGTAAAACTTTTAAAAGCATCAAAAGTGTCACACTTATGAACAAGGAAGGAGACCTAAGTAAACCTAGAGTAGTCAATAACAAGCACAAATGCATTGTATTTTCCACCATGACTAGCATTTCTAATAGGTCTAATTATGTCCATATGAATAAGTTGAAGAGATCTAGAAGTAGTTATAATATTTTTAGCTTTATAGGATGTTTGGTGTTGCTTCTCCATTTGACAAGGTTTATATGTCTTATCCTTTATGAACTTGAGCTTTTGAAGACCTTTAACTAGCTCTCTTTTTTATAGATGTTGTAGTAGATCTATGCTAGCATGTTTAAGTCTTTTATGCCAAAGTTAAGATTCATTACTAATAGAGATAAGACATTTGAATGATTTGTTTGCTAAATTGTCTAAGTCAGTTAGACATGATTGTCTCTCCTTTCACCCTTAAAGGCTACCTTCTTATCCATTGAGGTGGTAACCCATATTTTTTAGGGTCAAAGGTGACTTTATTACCTTTATCACATAATTGACTTACACTTAACAAATTATGTTTCAAATCGTCAACCAAAAGAACATTATCAATGAGAGAGCAACCTTTCTTCCAACAATTTCAATGCCAATTACGTTATCCTTGACATTACTTCCAAATGTGACATTGCCACCATCCTTCTCCTTAATGGATGTGAATAGCTTTCTATTTTCAGTCATGTGTTTTGAGCCTAACTATCCATATGCCTATCATTATCTTCCTTAGTGGCTTCTAAGCATTCTTATAAAACAAAAATATTCCACCTATGTTTAGGTACCCAAGTATACTTGGGTCATTGGGGTTTAGGTTTGGAAGGGTCTTTCAATTTGATGTGTCTTCCTAATATAGCAAAATACATTTATGTGCCTATATCTCATGCAATAATGTCATTGAAGCTTAGACTTGTAAGTCTTTCTCCTATGAGTAACCATAGTATGAGTAGGAGGCATTCTCATACTTTGGCTTTGTGAATGCATGCATATGCAGGAGTGGTGGGGAGTAAAAGAGAAGTTTTTATGTGTGTGTTTTTTGGCATGCCTCTTAGTATGCATGTATGCATGATTTGCTCTTTGAGGCTACACTCAAGAGCTTTGGAAGGCTTTTCCTTTACCTTTAGGCATAAAAGACTTAATGCTTGGAGCACTTTTCTTTCCATTTATCTCTATACTAGAAGTTTGAGGTGTGAAAGCTCCAATGAATATGGGAGGATAGAAGATAATGCTCCATTAAAACCAAGTCCATGTCTCACAATGGGTGGTTTTTGAGATACAATAAGTGTATCCAAAGCTTCCTTCCCTTTATGAAACCTAGAGATAGAGTTTCTTAAATCAATTGCTTTATCTTTTAAGGAATCATTTTTTTTTTCTTAAAAAGTTAAAGGAGGATAAAGTTTTAGAAATATTTTCCAAAGATTTCTTGAGTTCTTCATTTGAAGTTCTTAAGTCATTTACAAGCTCATTTAAACATTTAAATTCATCCTTTAGTTTTGAACACTTTTTCTTATAAATCTTTATTTTTTTATACTTATCACATCTCAAAGACATAGCCTCAAGAAGCTCATCTTCTTTATCCTCAAATGCATCATAATCATCATAAGAATGAAAAGAAGTACTTGCCTCATGTGAGTTGTCCTCATAAGCCAAGAAGCAAAACATGGCAACTTCTTATTGTTCTTCTTCTTCTTCATTTGAATCATCATCTCATGTAGCTTTGAAGCTCTTCTTTGTCTCTTTATCTCACTTCATCTTCTTCTTCTTCTTTAGCTTGGGACATTCAGATTTTATGTGACCTTGCTTCCCACATTCAAAGCAAGTCACGTCACTCTTCTTTTCATTGAAATTGGATGATGATGATGTTTTCTTGAAGTTCCCTCTTTCCTTTCTTCTCTTTATGAGCTCTTTGGATCTTCTTGCTAGCATAGTAAGTCCTTCTTCCTTCACTTTCATGACTATCACTAGTGCTTTCTTTCATCTTTTTATCTTTGCTTAAGAATTTAGAGCAAGAGTCTTCTTTTCATCTTTTTTCTCTTTGGACTCTCATCTTTTTTATTTCTTCATCCTTCTTAAGAACCATTTCATGAGTGAAAAGTTTAACAATGAGAACATCAGTTGTCACCTTCCTAATATCTTCAGTGGACTCTTAGATGCTACATACCCTGACCCTAAATTTCTCTATAGGAAGCATCTTAAGGATTTTAGTGTTTACCTTAAGATTGGTGAGAACTTTTCCATACTTCTTCATGTTGTTTATAATGGCAATAAGTCTATTGGTCATATCGATGGCAGATTTATTCTCCTTCATTATGAAGAGCTCTCATTCGATCACATATATCTCTAATTTATTAGACTTTATAAGTGTTATGCCCTTGTGGTAGTTCTCAAGAACTTTTCATATTCCATATGCGGTTTGACAATGTTAAACTCTTCCTATCTCTTTTTTTAACATGGAACTTAAGAGAATTGTCATTGCCCTCTTATTCTTTCCATTAGCCTTCCTATAAGCTATAACCCATGCTTCTCTTGGGATCAACTGTTCACTACCATCCACTACTTTGGTAGGTGGCTTTCATTTCTTAGCAATAATGTCCCATAAATCCACCATATCATTATCAAGGTAGATCTCCATTCAATACTTCCAATGAGTATATATGGATCCATTAAAGAATGGTTTGAAGTGTGAGTGAATTCCTTCTTGTGCCATAGATTTTTCCTCATATAATTAAGACTTGAGATTTTTCCTCACATAATTAAGACTTGAATTGAGGTCTAGCTCTAATACCACTTGTTAGCCATGGTGCACTAAGAAAGGGGGTTGAATTGGTTAAAATTTAAATTTTAGTAGAAAGGTTAATGATGCAAATTTAAAAGATAGAGTAGATGAATAGAAGACACAAAGGATTTATGGTGGTTCAAGTGTTAACAAACACTACGTCAACTCCTCAATTCACTAATTGGGTATTTTATTAATACTAAATGGTTTTTTAGCAAACACTACGTCAACTCCCCAATTCACTAATTGTGTATTTTATTAATACTAAATGGTTTTTCACAAGCTCACACCAAACTTTAGACTTTTTTATTTTACAAGGCTTACATAAAACTTTGCAAGTGTTTTACAAGGCTCACACACAACCTATATAAGAGTTTTCCTTTATAAGGATCACTTTAAAACCCAATCCCAAATGTGTTTAAAGGCTCACACCAAACCTTAACAACTCAATCATAAAGAATAAATAAGAGAAATAGAGTTGAGAATTCAATTTGTAAGAGTTTGGCTATAGTAAATGTTATGCTCTTGCATTTAAGTCCATTTAGTGGAGTATTCATAGGTTACACCCACCAAAAAATCATTACAAATAAAACTATCTTCATATCTTCAAAGTTGTTGGCAAAATCTAGCATTAAATGCTTGTTAGACTAAAGTCACGATCGAGATAGAAAGTTACGATTGCAAGCTGCTTTTCATTCTAGATTTTGCTAAGTTGTGTTTGTGATTTTCAATTGTGTCTAATGGTTAGTTACATATGGTACTTCATCAATGGTTAATCCATAAACCAGTCATTGGGTCCCTCTTGACCATATTGAATGTAGTAGTCACAAAATGGGGGGTTGATTGCTCTCTTTACCACAAACTAAACTAGACTTTGAAGATCATAGATGTTTGGGATTTGCATTCGCTATACCAGAGTCGCAGTGTGACTTTTGAATAATCAAGATCCCCTTTAACACATGGCTTCATTTGGCTGAGTATTTAAATTCCTCCAACTAATTTTGAAGATCACAATTGGTAACTTTACCGTGACCTGGACTACGAACTAAATTGGACCAATTGTGTCTTAAAAGTTGATGAGTAGTAGTCGTGACCTATGATTCTTGGTCACGACTTTTGAGTCATTTTCCACTTGGCTTTTTAATCTTCCATTCATTTTCCAATGAGTTCCTTTTTTAATTTCTATAAGATCAACATTAAAAATGACATTAGAACCTTCTAATCTATATTGTCAAGATTAAAAGAGAGGTCTGACTTGGTTTGACCAACCTAGTCCAACACTTCGAGACTTTAGTTGTCTCTATGACTAGCTAATAAAATTGGATATAGTTGGTTGCATCTTGAGTTCTCATGAACTTGGGTAGCTTAAGCATTTAAAAATTAATGAGAAACTTTTTGGTTGCGAGCAACCAACTCCTCAATGTTTGTTCCTTATTCCAAATCCCTGGTGCCTAGGGTATTTTGGATCTTCTCTAACTACTTAGTGAGGCTATCAAATCGACTACTTTCTTTCTCACTGTCCACATACTTATCGAGAGTTGTAATGATACGTTCCACTTTCTTGGCCAACTAGCTCTCATGAGACTCTGTCATCCTAAACAAATAATCATCAATAACTACAAGAGGGTTTGTCTCCATAGGCACTTTTCCCTTATCATTTTTACTAGTAGATGCATCATTCTTCTTCAAAATTGTATTGAGGAGATTCTTCACCTCCTCAACAATCGTCTCCTCTATTGTACTATTAAGGTCAACCCTTATTCTCTCTATTACCTTAAGTGACATTATCAATTCCATCAATAACTCAAGTCTTCGGATTTAGCTAAGCATCTTGCTTTTCCTAGTTAGTCGATTATCCTTTTTTTTTCCTCAAGGGTTTGGATGGAGATATGATATTGAAAAATAAAGTTATTAGTATGATACATGAGTAAGTAATAAAATGCAGTATGCATTAGATGCATATGTTATTGGCAAAAAAATCCTCCCAACCTTAATGCTCTCACACACAAGATCTAAAAGCTCTTTCCTCGGTGTGGCCTTATTCTTATATTAACAAGGAATAGAGAATACACATGGTCCCCTCCGACTAAGTAGGGCAAAAAGTCCCAAAAGAACATATGTTCATGGAGACTAAAGAAGCCATATTTATAAGAGAACTCTTTATATTGATAATGAAAATATACATATGAACATAAGATCCCTTTAACAAAGAGGGGACATGATGTATAAAATTATTTACATAACAAAATGGAATATTTATATGAAGAAGATTATTTACATGGCATGGAATGAGGGAATAGACATGTATACATAGGGGATATTTACATCAAAGGGGGATGGGATAACATAATTTTTTACATAGGGGATACCTAGCTATATTTCTTAGGGCTTCAACCCTTCTTTTGGAGACAAAAGACAAATAAGAGGGTGTCTATTCCAAGGTGTTATTAGCTCCTACATATGCCTAACAGTTGAAAGGTTGTTGTAGTTGATGGCTTCTATAAGCTTAAGGGACAATTATTGTATACCCCCATTTGATATACCTAAAGGTACATGGCTCATGAGTGATGAACCTTCCTTGCTATCTTGTAAGTCCAAATAGAGCTTAACTCTCAAGCTTAAAGAATACATCAGTTTGTCTAAAGGCAGACTTAGTACATGTGGTGAAGTGTGGAGGCTAAATGAATGTGATGGATTTATCAATAATAAAGATAAAATGATAAAAGTGAATAAGAGATCAAACATGAAGTCAATTCAAAGTCCTTAATGGAGTAGCCACTGTGAGCACCTCGATTTTGAGGTTACACTTGAACTAGTAGAATCTTACTTGCAACTCCTACCTTCGATCAATTAATGGGGATCAATAGGACAAGGGTCATATAATGGCACAACCCTTAGCAATGGCACATGTATAGGATCATCAAAGGATCCTTTTTAAATGCCTCTAAAAAGGTAGAAGCCTTTTTCTAAAGTTTTGATTGGTCAACAGAGGACCAAGGTGGGACAGTGCATTAGTACTATCCCTAATTAATGTAATGTAGCCACTTGACTTTGATAAGGATAAGAATTTGGGCAAGGACAAATTTGGAGCCCACCTAAGTCATTTAGAAGGCGCGATTCGTCTTTACTCATCAGAGATCAAGTTCAAGAACTACATATGACATGGGGAAAAGGTTAGGCACCCCCAAACTATCTGAATTTAAGGATCCAGCTTTTGAGCATTTTTTTTTTACATTTACCATTTTAGCCTTGTTATTGATTAGTCTAGTTATTGGTCTTAAATATGTTTCTAACGCATCTTAATCAATCATATAGCATCTATAATATTACAACAGTTCATAAAAGGGAGGAATTATACAACTATATTCTCAAATAAGGGTAGTCATGCATAAGTAACAAAAATGAACATGCAAATCAAAGTCAAAATACACCAACAAAAGAGAAATCAAACATTTTAGTCACCATATCAAAACCAAAGAAAGAAATTAAACTACCCTAAGTCTAAGAGATGCCATCAATCAACACATCACCTATTTCCATAATTATCTCCAAGCTTAGGGGCCTAGCATGCATCTATCATATTATTGATAGTCTCAACATCACACAAACACATATGAATTATGATAATAACAATTGAAACATGAACACATAAATATAGGAAATAGAGCACAAACACGTAATGCAAGAATTGTATGCAAATGCATTTGGAGGATAAATGAGGCCTTGGGTAAGTCATCAAGTCATCATATTAGAATCCTAGGATTATTGGATCCTCATCCAAGGTTGCTCAAAAGAGCTAGAGCAATCCTAGAAACACTACCAACCATTTAAAAGGCTAGGATGATAGCATGTTTAAAGAAGAAACCTTTATAAGGCCAATGATGTGCACTATTCATTAAACATAAGAGATAAAATATGGGTCATGAAGTATTAAACTTTCTCCCTTAGTTCAATCAAATGATCACCTAAAAGAAGGTGGAAAGAATGAATGAACTAGATAGCTAGCAACTCTTCCACGGTGATGATGATTAGAACATGCAAAACAACTAAGACAATAAACATCAAGAATCAATGGACTCATAAGGTCATTGTTGCATCCTTCCCAGTCCTTTCATACTAGGGAAAGGTCCTCTCAATGCTCTAATGCCCATACCATATATAAACTAAACTATCTCACTATGTTTTGAACCTAGCTCATGTACCCCTTTAATGGGCAAACAACCTAACCCTTAGAACATACTACAACCCTAAGAGGTGAAGAGCCGACATCGAGGTGTCAAACCTTCCTATCAATGTGAGCTATTGGGGAAGATCAGCATGTTATCTCTAGAGTAACTTCTATTGCAATTCCTTTCTCTTAATCATTGTTAAAATGTAATAAAATAAAAAAAACATAGATCCAAGGGAAAAGAAGACACAACAAGAAAAAGTTAAAGGCATTAAAATAATAAAAAAAAAAATAAGGCTTTTGTCTTGTTCCTAGCTCCTTTTTAAAGGAATAGGGGTCATAGGGCCAAAGACCTACCCTTGTTCCATTATTGGAGCTCCCAATAAATCTTAAAAATCACAAGAAATCTAAGAAAATCGAGTGGAGAAGAAAGTTTGTGAAATCTATAATTTTAGTCAAAAAAGGTTGTACATACCAACTTGTGATTTGTAGAGCCCAAAGAGTGGTATGTACAAATTATAGACAAGTCTATACATACTACTATGATTGAAGCTTTTGGAAAACAAAAGAGAAAAAGAAAGGAGAAAAAGATAAAGGAAGGTATCAACCCTACGATATTCTTCTGATGTGTCTTGCCCTCAAAGGCACTTAGGTTTATATTTATCCTCAAAAATGCAATGAAATGTCACAAAATTAAGTCACAATAGCTTTTATTCTACCTTTGATCTTTATGTAAATAAATATTTGTTTTCTATATTTTAGTTGAGTAACAATTTTAGTAGAGTAACTTTAGAGTTTATGACACTACTAAAAAATTAAGTTTTATCAATGGGAAATATCATAGCTAAAAGGTTAATAGTGGTCACTATTTGTCATTTGCAAGGGGAAAAATGTCGTCTGCACAAGTCGTAATCGACTTCTTCATTAAAAGTCAATTATGATGACACATGCATTCTAGTCACTAAATATCTTTAGCGATGACACATAATCCCATTGCTAAAATACCACGATAAGGACCAATTTTCCCTTCACTATTGAGCATTTCAACTTCACATCCCCAATTTATTGCGATGAAAATTCAATCACTAATAATAATTAACATTTATATAACAATGATATAACAACCACATTTTCCTTCATTATTGAGCAATTCAACTTCTCATCCCTCACTTATTGCGACAAAAAATTTGGTCACTAATAATAATAATAATAATAGTCAATATTCATATAACAATTGCGACCAGATAATACCATCAACATCTGTCCATTAATAAATTTGATGAATCATGCTACACCTTGATATCACAATTTGGGTTTCATATATTCATTTTCATAACTAACCATATCTCTAAGATAAGACTAAAAAAAAAAATTGCCATGAGTTTAACAATTCTAATACATTATACTTTAAAATATAGTTATTAAAATAAAAGGTTTTTCTCTTAGTACTAAGGGTTTCATTAATCATTTCATATTACATTCTAAAGTAGAATGTCAATAAAAGCTAGCCTCAAACCAAAAAGGATCATATATATGCAAAAAGAATTGCTTGATTAGCTAAAATATATCCAAAAAGAATGTGTTATTTCGTAAATGACATCAATATCTTTCACTTTCTTATTCTTCAATATCTGTAGAAAAAAAAAACACAACAAATACCAAAATTTCAATGAATTATAGATAATAAAATTAAAACATTACTACTATAGTATCCTTTATGAAAGCTCAAATCAAGAAATTTACCTAAAAAAGTTACAAAATCTAATAGTGAGGCAGCCATATATACTTAAAACAAAAAATGAGAACCTGTTAAAAAAACACATATTTTAACTTCACTAAAAACCAAAAAAAAAAAAAAAAACACCACCTACTCTCTTTTTAGGCAAGTACATTTTATGACTTCTTTCACAATAACTAGTAATTTTATGCACAACATACATATAGTCTAGTATTGTAACAATTATAAATATATACAAATGAAAAAACTCAACTTGAGATAATGTACTAAAAAATATCAACAGTGAAAAAAATAAATTAATAAGAAAATAAAGCAAATACTCTTACCTTGGTATCCTTTACATACATCATTTTGTTGGTGATGAAGTTTGATTAGGAGTGTTGCCTAACCAAGATTCAAGTAGCTCCTTAATTGTCTTAAGTTCATTTTCCACATCATCCAAGCGACTTTTCATTGATTGATTCTCTGCTTGTGTTTCATGAAGCTTTGCTTGAGTTTCATTAAGCATAGCTTGAAGTTCAACTTTTGAAGCATATGATCCTTTTAGCTCCTTAGCTTTCATTCACCACCACAACCAACAACATGGCCGCCAGTCTAAGGTCCAAAGCATTTTTCAATCACCTCCATGTTGGAAAGAGAAGGATCATTCTTGTACATCATGAAGACTAAAATACAAGTTTAATTAGTTAAACATACATATCTTTCAATAGTTTTAGGTTCAACAAGTTTTTCATCCTTCTTACGAGTCTCAAAGAAAATTGTAGCTAAATCTAGTGGATTTCCATCTTTGCCTCCCTATACAAGAACATAAATTTGTCAACTACCTTGATGAACACTGCTAAGAAGTAAAAAGTACATAAATTATCATAGATTACCTTTTGATAGATAAATTCTCTAATAGGCATGCTACCCATATGAGGAATCATTGTCAAGTTAGCTCTATTCTTCAAGTTTCGCTCACTTTCTCCTACATAAAAATTAAAAATATCCAGATATAACATATTCAAAAATTGAGTAGGTAGGGAATGGAGATAACCTACCAATGGCTCATCATTAATAACTTTCAGCATAAAACATAATAGCCTCAAACACATATGCAATCCTTACAAACTACTAAATAAGTGAATATGCTCTTTAGGCTGTAAAACATGCATGAACAAGTTCAATTACATTATCTTTCCCAGCAAAGACAATAATATAACTAGGTATAACACTGATATTATTTCTCATATATTGATATTTCTCATTAACATCTTTCTCATATAACCAAGTATAACTACCAGAATTGCTTCTTGATTATTTCTCATACACTGCTATTAATGCCTGTTAAAATCTAAATAATTTTGTCTTTATTATAATAAAATCTACTAATCCATGGATGTTAATGAGTCGCACTAATCAGGGCCTTTTACACATGACGCTATTAAATTTGAAAAATCGTAAACTCCCTAACAAAATTTATGCATGCAGTTCCTGGTTTTCAACACCACAAATCCATAAGTACTAGATTTCACAAAATAAAATGGTTGCCATGAATGTGGAGAGGAGGTGAATAAGAAAAATCAGAATGGCCCATGAACTTCCAAAGTCATTGCTAAAATCAAATTAAGCCAAAGGTACATAGAACATAAATAGACACTGAAGCCAAAAATTGCAGAAAACTACACCAGGTTGAGGAGCAAAGTGTGATTTTAGAGTGAGTTCTGGGCAGTTTATCAGCTCCATTATTATATTATATTTGTTTTAGTTATATTCTGTTATAAATTGTTTTAGTTATATTTTGTATGTTTCAGTCATATTCTGTTATTATATTTTGTTTGTTTCAGTCATAGCTAGCTCTACCTAGAAAGTAGTATTACTTGTTTCAATGATAACTTATTATATTCTAGACAAAACTTATTTCAATTATATTATGTTTGTCAGCTCCATTACTATCGACGAATGTGTACTTTCATTTATAACTAAAACAACTCATTGGAGCACAACAAAAATGAAATCAAAATGGGAAAGAAAGAATTGACTCATGAAAGAAACATTACCTTGAATTTGTTGGATTGGAAATGTACCTTCACTAGCCACTCCTAATCATCCTTATTTATACTTTCGGGAACTTTTCGTAAGGCCTCTTGTATGGATTTGCCTTTTACATACTTCAAATGTAGCCTTCCACCCCATTTGTTCCACAACTCTTGCATATGCTCTAACACATCATCTCGATGAATCTCCAAATCATCACCATGAAAATAATTCTGCATCATCAAGAAAAAAATTATGCATCTAGGTACCCAATGAATTTCTCAATAAGAAAAAAACAAAATATATATATATATATAGATATATATATATATATATATATATATATATATATATAATAGTTACCATAACAACATCCCACACGTGGTTCTTATGATCTTCACTTAGCTTCACCCATGACTCAATAGCTAGGGGACAAATAAGACAATTACGAATAACTTTCCCTAGGTGCCTTGAAAATGATTTGTGGTGTTCCTCAACAATGCAGTTGTAAAATATTACTCAATTTTTCTCTAGGTTTCAAATTGAATGGAAATAAAGTTTCTATCATAATCACACAAATTTGGATGGTAATACTACTATTTTATTATAATAACTACATAACATATATCAAAAAAGAAGGGAAATAACATTTAATTATTGATCAAAAAAATAAAAGATAGTCCAATTATGGTGAATACCTTCAGTAGTTTGTCTCATAGCATCATCTTGCATTAGCTCTTACTCATGGCAAAGGAACTTCATTTGGTGTCACAATTGGAGCGGCACAGGAACCTTTTTTTGTGACAGAATTGGAGTGTTTATAAATGATTGAGTAGATGTTGAACCAGCAATTTTATCAGATGAAGTGCTTTGTTTATTTCCACCCAATACTTGTCCACGTCCTCTACCTAATGCACCTAGTTGTATGAACACATGCTTGTTGGATTTTGAAATATCTAACTTACTTCATGATTTACTTGGATTTATTGAATGCCTACAAACAAAAAAAATTAGTACGCAATGAATTACATATGAATAATTAAGATGAAAACAAGACATATTCATAATTCAAAGTAATTGAAGACAACAAAATACGAACTCATCTAAATTATCATATATATAAGGCATAATTACAAGTATCATTAACACCTTCACTATCTTTGTTTCCTTTTCCTTCTTGATGGAGCCACATTTTCAACCATTGGCTCTAAATCCTTTCTATTCCAATTGAATTCAACATCTCCATCTACTGAGCTGGATGAAACAAATTCTGTCTGGAATGATTGATCATATTGGTATGCTTCACTCATGAACTCCAAGTCTTCAATGTCATCTTCCACATGTTGAGGCATTGCATAGGTGTCACGAGGTTGGATTTTCCACATAACATGCCAACCTTTATTTTTGTTATCAACAACATAAAATACTTACGATGCTTAGTTGGCTAATACAAATGGCTCATTTGTTTTAAAAGCCTTTGGCTGTTAACACTAACAAACCCATACTCATCTATTTTAACACCTCTCTCTTTATCGTATACATCCCAACAATTACAACAAAATAAGACTACTCTTTTGCTACCTAGAAACTCCAATTCCAGAATTTTGGTTAACACTCCATAATAGTCAATATTTTCAAATTCTATGCCATTGTCACCAACTACAACCACCCCACTATTTTGTGTCCTTAACCCTTTTTCATGATCTTCTATATGAAACCTATATCCATTGCAAATATATCCCTTAAAACATGTCACATATTGAAGAGGGCCACATGACAATGACAACAAGTCTTCCATTTTTTGGCTTTTGTCTTGCTTGTGCAATCATACCACCCACCATAAATACAAATGCTTCAAGAAATTAACACAAAGACAAATTTAAAAGAAGAAACAGAATTGTACACATTTACTCTAATCTTGAACCAACTAATAAAATGCTTATCCCATTCCTTATCAGAAATTTGCGGAGCACTACTTTCTTGAATTTGTGAATATTCTCCATAAAAAAAAAATTAAAAGTTCAGAATTAGTTGCAAAAAAGATTGGGATAAGGAAAAATAAAAGAAATTACAGTGCCTTTCTGGAGAAATGGTTAAACTTCATCACAATTCTTTAGAATATAACTATGAGCTTGCTCCAACTCTTCCATACTAACATCATCTGTTCTTCCAACTCCTAATCCTCTTCCAGATTGAGAGAAATTGGCAAGTCTCCATCAACCACCTTAACACCACCATCATAATTTCTCTCAAAGCGATTAAATTTTGTCTTCACTCCATCTAGGTACCTTGAACAAAGTGCCATGCATTCATTTGCAATGTAACCCTCTGCAATATAACCCTTAGGACGAGCCATATTATAAATAAGAGACTTAAGCTCATGCATTGATTGCTTTATATCATACATCCACCGATATTGGACAAGACCTCCAATTTTAGCCTCAGTGGCCAAATGAATAGTCAAATGCACCATGCAATCAAAAAATGAAGGTGAAAATATCACCTCTAACTTGCAAAGAGAGAGAAATTTGGGACTCAATTTGCTCCAATTCAGCTATCTTTAGTGTCTTAAGAGTCAACACATTGAAAAATAAAGATAGCTCAATAAGTGGCTCACATACATTTTTAGGAAGAAGACCACGTATTGCAAGAGGAATTATATGTTATAAAAGAACATGGCAATCATGACTCTTCAACCTCAAAAGTTTGTGCTCTTTAAGATTTACACAATGAGAAATATTGGATGAAAATCCATCAAGCACTCTTAATTCTCTCAAGAAAAGGAAAGATTTATGTTTTTCTTCATAACATAACATGAACTAGGCAATTTCCACTTATCTCCTACCTTAATTGGGTGCAAAATTAGCCTTATATTCAATTTTTGCAAATCCAATCGAGTTTTGATGGAATATTTTATCTTCCCTTTAGTATTCATGATTGTCCCAAGTATATTATCACAAATGTTCTTCTCAATATGCATGACATCTAGATTGTGTTATAACAAAAGGGTTTTCCAATACGGAAGCTCAAGGAAAATGCTCTTTTTATTCTAGTTGCCCCCTCTACTTTGACGTGATATTTTAACCCTTTTACTAGCAACCTTAGTTAGAGGAATTCCTGCAAGGTCTTTCACTAGTAGCAACAGGTTTTGGAGCCAACCTTCTTTTTATAGTCCCATCAAAAAATTCCTTGTCTTTTCGCCATTTATGATTCTTAGGAAGAAAACATTAATGGTAAATAAAAGCTTGTTTACCGCCATTAGGTAATCTTGTGGAAAATGTATTTTTGTTGTAATAAGGACAAGCTGATTTTCCTTTCGTACTCCATCCAGACAAATTGTTATATGCTGGAAAATCATTAATTGTTCATAACAAAGCAAAACATAAATTAAAATTTTGCCTTCTTGATGTATCAAATGTCTCCACCCCAATTTCCCAAAATTTTTTAAGATCTTCTATCAAAGGTTGGAGATGGATATCAATTATATCTCTAAGACATTCAAGGCCTGGAATAAGCATTGATAAAATAAAGTGTGGTTGCTTCATACGCATCTAAGGTAACAAATTATTTGGGATGAGTATTATGGGCCAAATACTGTATGGTGTTTTTGAAAAAGAAAATGGTAAAAGCCATCACTAGTAAGGCCAAATCTTACATTACAGGGTTCTAAGGCAAAAGATTCATGAAGTTCATTGAAGAATTTCCAGACCATTGAATCAATCGGATGCCTCATAACACCATCATCTACTCTTTCATCATGATGCCATCTCATTAAAGAAGATGTTTTGCTACACATAAATAACCTTGGAAGTCTAGGCTTTAACAGGAAATAATGCAAATTTTTAACTGGTATGCATTTACCATTTGCTTTATAGTTGGTTTCCCCATTGCGTTTGTCATTCTTCCACCTAGAAGAACCACATACCTTACAAAAGTTTGACTCTTTACCATCTTTCCAAAATAACATGCAATCATTCGTACACATGTCAATCTTTTCATAAGAAAGGCCAAGATCCCTAATTATCTTCTTTGCCTCATAGTATGAATTTGGTAAAGATGAATCATTGGGTAATAGCTCTTCTTTCAACAAATGCAACAACATTGTAAATGACTCATTGCTCCATCTGCCAAGACTTTTGATGTGAAGTAGTTTTACTAGTGCAGATAACTTAGAACTCTTAAAACCTTGATATAAAGGTGTTTGGAATCCTTTAGCAAACTATAAAATTTTTGTGCTTCAGCGTTTGGCTCCTCAATAGGTGTAGGATGATCACTACCAAAATCATTAAAATTAGGATAAAAATCTCTAATGAATTCATACATTTCATCCTTAGATTCATTGTCATCATATGCATCATCACTTTTAGATTGAGGCTCACCTAAGTTTTCCCCATGCTGATGCCAAAATTTATAATTCTTCATCATTCCATAAACTTTGAGATGTGTCCTAACCACCTCTCGAGTTTCTGTTTCAGTATTCAACATTTAACACATGGACATCTAATCTCATGATTTTCTCCAGTCATTCTAAAGGCAAAATCAAAAAATTTCTCGACTCCCAAAACATATGCCTCATTAAGTCTATCATCAACAAAATCAATCCAATGTTTACTATACTCACATGTATGACAAGAAAGCACGAGAAAATCACCTAAAGACAAAGAACATAAATTTTATTAATGAAGATTAACCATATAGCAATGCATAACTAGAAATTTGCAGCACTAGAAATTGTAGAAGAATAGAACTATGACAAACCAAAAAATTACACCTAAGGCATTTTGTAAACAAAATTAAAGAAATACAGCTACTACAAGGTAAAAGAAATAATTTAGTTCTTATTATAAGATTAGGAAAGAATAAAGATGAAGAGCGCATGTGTCTTGTCTATTTAATAAAATTATTCTAATAATAATAATGAATGATAAAACTGCATCATAGCTATTTTAATTTCTTGATTTGATCAACTGTCCCATCCTCAAATCTTAAATTGGTTATAAAGTTAAAAGCCCTCCTTTGTTTAACCAACTTATTTAAAAAACTTGTTATCTCCTAAATTTATCCACTTAAATCTTGATAGCGAGTCTGCTAAATCCCAGGTGATTAATCTCCTTCTATGATCTTACATATAGATGATTTTGCAACTTTTATTTCAAATTAGATCATTATAGTTGTTAACACCACAATTGCATTAGTTCTTTGGTTATCAAAAGCACAGGCATAGATATAGCTAGATGACATTGATGATAGAGCTTTCACATTATTAATAATTAATGTACTAATTTGTCTTAACAATAAACTAATTAATTAATTTATTTCAGCTGTTAAAAAAATTGGGTAATTAATTAAATGAACTGTCTTTATACAACTAATTAACAGATTAGTTTTAACTACTAATAATGGTAAATCGTGATGAAATAAAATAATGCTTTTTTCCCAAATAATATAGGAATCTAATTGCTAACCCTACTTTTGTCACTCACCGCCATTTGCTACAGGCAAAGCATCTCCTTAACATATTAATTATTTATTTCAAGACTTTGATTATTGCATAACTTAATGACTAAGTAATTTATTAGTTCAGTTTTATTTTTAGAAATATTTCCATCCAGAGTTGTCAGATCATATGTATGAATTTCAATTGAAGTCAAATTAATCCAAAAAAAAAAAAATTTAATTTTCACTAGAAAGTAAGTATGGATAATATATGTTCAGATCTCAGACTTGATGAGCAGTTTAGAAAAGAATTGGCCAACACTAGCCTGCCCCCAGCAGCGATGGTACCAAGTTTTAGACACATGAATGGATAAAGCATGACACCTGCTCTGAGTCTGAACTCGAACAGCATGATTACTTCGATGCAACTCTCAAGCTGAAGGAGAAACTAAACCTTCTCCAAGTTCAATGATGCAAGTATAATTTTAATGTAGGACAAACATTTTAGTTTTGGATAAACTCTATACACTAGACAATTTATTATTCTAAAAAAACACTAGACAATTTAAATAAATAAGCCATAGTATTTGTGTATTAAAAAGGGGTAAAATAATAATTTTAGCAGATAGTTAGTGATACTTTTTTAATTATTTTATTGACTTGAATTTCAAATTAATATGTTCTTATTATATGTTCGTGCTCCATTAATTATTTTTTAAAATTAATTGATTATCTATATTATTATATGTATATGTGTAATGCAGGAACTAAACCAGATGATGAATTTTATGAATTAGAGAGCATTGAGGAAACTACAAAAGATGGTAATGGTTATGCTCCGAGCATAGAGTGCAATAGAGATGGATCTAGAAATAGCCAGCTCTACCAGATTTACATGTGTGTTGACACTTCAGGATCACAACTCATTGAATGTCCAATACAACCAAGAGGGAGTTGTCCAACTCAAATTCAGTTTCTTAAGTTTCAGAATTGAATCTTTACTAATTAATTTTGCATATTCATTGATGTTGCCAATAAAAATGGACAATTTTTCATGGCGTTCAAGCAGCCAACAACATCTAATTTAGTTAGTAAGTTAGCGATCAATGGATACTTTGACATCTTTCAAGCTTGAGTTTACTTGTTTTATTTTACTATTTTACAAAAGTAGGGTTAAGACAAATTAGTACGTCAATTATTAATTACACAACAACTCTATCATCAATGCCGTCTAGCTATAGTAATGCTTGTGCTTTTGATAACCAAAGAACTAATGAAATTGTGGTGTTAACAACTATAATGATCTAACTCAAAATAACAGTTGCACAAACATCTATATGTAAGATCATAGAAGGAGATTAATCATCTAGGATTTATCAAACTCGCTATCAAGATTTAAGTGGATAAAAATATTAAAAACAGAAGAATGGAAGATAAAAGAAAAATCCTTTCAAATAGAAATTTATATTAGACACAGAACTTTTTACCTATAATATAGACATGCATCAAGGCAACAACATCTATGAGATCATTTCACAATTGGAACCATCACAAGCAGCCATTGATATTATCATCACAGATCTGTCAAATATACTGGCCCGTCGCAAAGAATTAGCACTTCCCTACTAGCAGCTACAAAAAAAAGAAGACCTAAATACATTGACAATATAAACTGATGTTGGACTTGTTTGGATACAAGTTTCTAGGCGAATGAAAAAGCCTGTCATATTGTTTCTATCTGTTTCATTAGCTCTTGACTTAAAACCCATTTTAGCATAAATCATTTTATGATCTTTTTCATAAGTTACAAGCCACATAAATAGAAGAACATATTAAACCAAATAGAGTTTATGTCGCCAAATTCCATCAGTTCCAACAAGCCACAAAAATAGAAGAGAATATATAAACAAACAGAGTTTGTGTCGCCGGATGTACTTACCTCACGTTGAGAATACCGTCGGAGTTCGCCGACCGCATCTACATCATGGAATGTGATGGGCCATCAATACAGTTTTGATGTTCACACAATCAATCATTTAGGGATTTTCCTTTTTTTTATCACTTAATTGATGATAGTCGATTTCACTGATAGATAATCTATTAGTTGTTTTTTCAATTTAGAGAGGTTTGTATTTAATTTTTCAAAGACTAGAAGGGATGAGAATATCAGTTTGCGTTTTTTATTTAACACTCTGTTTGGATTCTGTATTTAAATTGTAGGTTTATAAAAGAATAGAATGAAAGATGTGAGTTTATAAATAATATTTATGTTTGGATAGAAGTAATTGGAGTGGGATGAATTAATTAAAAAGAGTTTGATAAACTAGTCCAAAACCACCCAAAAACATAGATTAAACACCTCAAATCGAGGTGTTTTCACTATTTTAAGTTATACATATACAATTTTACCCTCATTTTGCTATTGTTTTGATTGGCCAAGAAGCTGCTTTGCTCATTATTAATGTAATTCTCACCTGAGCTAACTCTAAGCAAGAGCGAACCAATAACATAGCAAAATTGGACGCCCCAACTTCGTCCTCAATCAATTGGAGCTACCGATTTTGCAAATCTATTGATTTTATCTCTGTCGCTTCTACACAAATATATTCAAGTTAGATTCGTTACTGTTAAATCATTAATTTGTTAATTTATTAGCTGAAAGAATGTGATATATTTTCTACTCCATTTCTTAGCTAAAAAAAAAAAAACTTCATTTTATGGTTTGAATCCAACAATCTCTGCTTGATAATATGAGGGAAAAGAATAGAGTGTGGTCCAAGCCGCACATATGTGTAGTTAAGACCGCACATGGGCCAGCAACTAAAAATAAAACAAAATCTATATGGCTTGAGTCGCACACCTGTGCATGCCACCGCACAAGACAATCTAGCCTATGGCAGGTCATGTGCAATTAGGACCGCACATGAGCCAGCAGCTAAAAAAAACAAAATTTGTGCAGTTGAGGCTGAACACCTATGCGTGCCACCACACAAGGGATTTTCACAATCTCGCCTGTGGCCGTCGCACATGAGCCAGCAACTTAAAAAAATATGTATGTGTGGCTTGCCTGCACACCTTTTTTTAAAAAAAAAAAACTTTATTGAAGAAAGAATATATTTGATCTTATTTGTTCTCAAAAAGTCATATATTCCTTTTTTTATATACTTTGTGGGCATTACTATTTTGCCTCTTAGCTGTTTTTTTTTTTTTTTTTTTTGGGAGAGGGGTGTTTCTTTTTCAAACCTTTATCTTTTGTACCCATTTCATTTATGTACAAACACCAACAAACTTGGTCTTTCATGTGTGGAATTTTGCTTCATTTCAAAAGAGTCGTTATCAATGGGATCAATAATTGCTCCAAATTATTTGTGCCCATTTGTCAAATCCTCTTTCATTCCCCTTTCAACTGTTTTGTGGTTTGCATGACTCTTTTAATACTTGCCACCCAAAATTCATTACTTAGTTATACATGTATTTTGGACTATTGTTTATGGTTTGTTAATGTTGTAGGCAGTTAGATCCTTGTATTTTTCTCCCCTGTAGGTAAATTGGGTTAATACATATGGGCCATGCCTATGGGCTCCATCTCTAATTCCTTACTATGATTCATCAGCTAACTGTGGATGCTTGATACCCCAGTCTCGATCTTTAGACCAACCCATAGATAATTTCTAATAGGGAACCATGCTAAAACAAAACAAAGCCTTATCTATTCATTTCATAACAAATTAAGTTTAGTGTCAAATAGCTTTTCAGAGTGTTGTACTATGGAAATGAGATTTTGTTGCATTTACTGTCCAATCTCAACCATGTCCAAAAGCTCCTCCACCCACGAATATATACAATTCCCAATACCTCCAAATGCAAGAAATATTCTTCTTCCATTGCTTGACATTCCTACCTATGTAGCATAGTGCTAGATTACTAATCACATTCTTTGTGGCATACAATTCTTTTTGAATTGAAGTATTATGAGAATTATTAACATTTGTTAATTACTAATCACATCGATAACCTACCATATTCACTCTATCACCAAGTAAATTACAATAATCAAAGATTGCATATATGAATCCTAGTAATTGGCTTTCTAACTTCTTACGAGTGATGGAAGGTAATCATTTGGTAACCTTGCTAAAGATAATAGCTAATAATTGCTAACTTCTTATTACTTTGAGTTTATATGCTTTGTTTTGATATATTAATTTTATTTTATAGATGGATGATGACATTACTGAAGATCATAATTTTCTAAAGTTACAAAGAAAAATTGTTGCATATGTGGTACAAGTTGTTGTTATAGTAACATGTTGGTTTACTATAACAAAAGGATACAAATTCCTTCTTCCATAACACTAGAAGCAGATCGATTAAGGTCACAAGGCATTGAACATTATCGCTTTATGCTAAGAATGAGTCCTGCGACATTTTATTGGTTTATGTGATGTCTTAGAGATGGGGGTATGCGACCAACTTTAAGGATTAGTGTGAAAGAACAAGTTGCGAAATCTCTTTAAATTATAGGATATAATGTCACCAACCACGAGATTGTATTCCATTTTTTACAATCTGGAGAGACAATAAGTTGTCATTTTCCATAATGTTTTAAGAGCCTTGATAATGGTAGATGATAAATTTCTCATACAACCAGATGGTAGTGGGATTCCCTCAGAAATAGGCACAAATGATAGATTATACCTATTCTTTAAGGTAAAAGTCATTTCCTTAACATACATTATTTTTTCATTTTCATATGCAACTATAGCAAATGATGTATTTAATCTCAAGATTGCATTGGTGCAATGGATGGGACCCATATCCGTGAGAAAAGTTTCTTCTAGTGAAGCACCTAAATATCATAGGAGAAAAGATTTCTCATCACAAAATGTGTTGGTCGCATGCACATTTGACTTAAGATTTACTTACGTGTTGACGGGGTGGGAAGGCACTGCACATGATTCAAGAGTTCTAAAAAACGCATTATTATCTAAGGTAATTCCTTTGAAAATTCCTTAAGGTAATTATAATAGTACTATAATTTAGAAATTTTGCTTCAACATTTGAATTATGTGAATCTAATAACATAAATGTTTATGTATAGGAAAAATACTATCTTGTTGATGGTGGATACATGTTAAAGAAATGTTTATATACAGAATAAATACTATCTTGTTGATGGTGGATACATGTTAAGGAGTGGAGTTATAACACCTTATAGAGGAGAACAATATCATTTGAAAAAGTACTCAAGGAATCCACCAAGAAATGAATGAGAATTGTTTAATCTTTGGTATGCTTCTTTACGAAATGCAATTGAGCATGCAGTTGGTGTAGTTAAGAAATGCTTTCCAATTATAACAAGTACCACTGAACCAAATTATGGTGTCCGAACTCAAAATAAAATTATACTTGCATGTTGCATATTGCATAATTATTTGATAGGAGCAGATTCGGATCTTGATATTCTTGATTAGGTTAACCAAAAGATTATGAATCAAGAAGTAGAAGTTCCACGTGCTCGATTAGATAGTAGTGAAGATGCATGTAGAGGAGAAATGATTAGAGACGTTATAGCAAGACATATGTGGGAAGATTATAACTCATAAATATTGAGATATTTATATAGATATGTATTTTGAATTGCTTTATCTTTAAATTGTCGAACTTTGAAAATGTGTTTTTTTTTGTTATGTATATGACTAGACCTTAATAAATATTTTCTTTTTCTTTTTATTGTGCAGTGATATGTTATCAAAAGTTTGTGGCTACTTATATTTTGTTTTTTGCGTTATATTTTTCTTATAGCATTTTGATTAAGATGTCACGAAAATCTGATAAAGATAAATGTGTTTGGACTTTTTTGATGGATGATGCCTTGATTGATGCTTATTTAACGAGCACATATTGGGTAATCGTGTCGGGGGTTCCTTTACAACTTCACCATTCAACAACATTTTATGTGAATTGAAGAAAAAATTTTCAGACAAACCACTTGACAAAACCAAAATTCAGAATCAAATGAAATTAATAAAAAAAATAATTTTATGAGCTATTATGATATTTTTTAAAATGGTATGAGTGGATTTGGTTGGGATCCTATATGTGAGAAGTGGACTGCTAAACCTGAAGTATGACAACAACTCATTGAGGTTTGTATTCTCCTCTACTTTCTAATTTTTTTTTTAAGTACAGAATGAATGTAGATGCTAACATGTTAATTTTTTTTATTGCTGTGGATAGGCTCATCCTGAAGCTGTTGAATGGAAGGACAAATCGATGCAAAAGTATGAGAAGTTAGTCTAGCTATTTGGTAAGGATAGGACTACTAGAAAGCTCACTGAAATTGCAATTGAAATTAGGCAAAAAGAGGCTGCAAATGTAGAGCAATCTTCCTCAATAAATACTATTGAAGACATTGATTGACTGCTTGGTAGAAATGAGATGGTGCTTGAGAATTTTAATAGTTTTGGTGATGATACTTATATAATGTCTCCACATGATGTAAGATCACAAAAATAATATGAACCATCAACTTCTTCAAAAAAAAAAGGAAAGATAAAAGACCACGTTTGGATGATGAAGTATCAATAATGATAAAGGAGGGTCTTGATAATGTGGCTACTGCAATACAATAAATGTCATATGATTTTCTCACCATAAAACAACTTCTGATTCCTGAGAGTGATATATGAAATCTGTTGGAGGATATAGGAGTTGCTTCAGATGATATTGATGATGCTTACTTTTTCCTTATTGAAAATCCTAGTAAGTTGAAGACATTGTTTGATTGTCCGATAGAGTGTTGTAGTAAAATACTACAACGGATGATGAATGGTGGACCGAAAAACTAGTAAGTTTCAATCTATTGAAAAATACTGTATGAGTTTGCTGAAAATGGAAGACATTAACTATTTATAACTTTTGGAAGAAGTTAGAGTTTGAGTTGGTGTTGGCTTGCTTTCCTTATAATTGCTTGTTGTTTTATATTTACTTACATATTTTTTTTTCTTATTTTTTGTAGAGAAAAGTGGACAATGAGTCACTAGAGCACACACAACCAGTAAAAGTAATGGATGACAGGAAGGAGAAAGCTGAAACAGAACCCAATATTTCTACACCTTGAAAAAATGACTTCATTTTATTTACTAAAGTTGTTTGTTAAATTTCTGAATAGTTTGACAACGATGACTTTATTTTAAATATTGTTGCTTTTTGGGAATATTGATGTTAAGTTTTCAATTTTTGAATAATTTGCACAATTAGTACTTTTTGATGATGAAATTATGAGATATGAAAAATTGATAAGTATTTCCTTGTATGATTAATTAGTAACCCGACCTGTAAAATTTATATAAGTTCTTTATGTTAATTGTCCATCTAAGAATTCAATAATTTTAATAACAAAATATGAATGATTTAGAAGTATTATTTAATAAAAATAAAATTATGAATAATCCAAAAAATACATAAGATTTTGTTTCTTGTTTTAGGTCTATCATATTCCTCTTTGAGCAATGGCCATTTATTGGAATAACTTGTATTTTATTTGTTCGAATTTTGTTACTTGTTTTTTACTTGGAGGTATTCTGATGTGCTATAAGTATTGTGTATTCTGTTGTTGTTCTGATGGGTGATGTAAATATTGATATTAGAAGATGCTATGTACCGTTTCTTTTTTTTAAAAAAAAAATAAAATTTCTCATTTGCTATGAAAAAAAGCATAAATTGATATGAGAATTTATTAATACTAGTTTTTGCTTAACATGTATTGTACTTGATTAAAATAATTATTAATATATAATTAATTTTTAATTTTATATTTATATAAATAAAGAGAATAAATTTTATAAAATTATAACAATTAAAAATATATGATTTATTGAAAATACATATTATAAAAATATAAGATGATTGATAGAAAAAATATTTGGTTGAATTAGTATGTATAAGAGTATTTTTGTCAATTTTTAAATTAACCGTCCATTCCATTACATTGCAAACAAACAAAATTAATTTCAAACCATTTATTTTTATTTTTATCATCCCAAACACGAATATAATTTAACATTTTCTTTCCAAACCAAACACATCTATTCTATTCTATTAATAACTCTTTCAACTTTTTATCAACCCTCATCCCAAACAAAGTGTAAGAGAGTTTTAGAGCAAATAGAGAGAAAAGTCAAGAGGAAGAGAGATGGTAGGAATATGGAGCGAGTTAAATTGACTGAGGGTTAAATGAGAGTTGGGTTAAGTTAACTGAAAGGGGGGCCATGTGCTGACATGGTAAAATGACATGTCATCATATTAGATGTCATACCACATTAGTAACTTTATTTACATCAACATTTTTAATTCTTGAAAATAATGCCACAAGTGACTTCAGTCACCAAAAGATGTTAGTTAGGCCAAAAATAGTTAATTGAAATATTAATTATAATTAAGTGATTTAATTACATAAAATCAAATTTGTATGACCATAATTGAATTTCACTCATATTTTAGTGACCAATAAAGTAAATTACCCCAAAAATGTCCAACATCCTAAGAGACAAGGTGTTTAATACAATTGATACAATCAATCAATTTAATATACGATAATCAAGATAATAAAGACTAGTTATTATGTGAATTACATGTTTAACATTCTCCAACTATAAAGATGAGAACAATTTAGAATGTAAAATAATGTAATATATTCTCTTACTATTTTCTAAGAAATTCTTTGGTTTGATCAAATCTCTTATTACATTCCTTAGAATATTTAGTCTAGAATATCACTTAATTTATCATTGCATGGTTACTTAATAAGCTTGGAGTAACAATAGATGAATCGTGGAATAGGTTCCTTAATTTATCTTTGCATGGTTACTTAATAAGCTCGGAGTAACAATAGATGAATCATGGAATAGGTTCCTTAGCATAGATTATGGTTTAAGCTTAATGATTATGGATGCTAGAGTAAGTTTTTTACCTCTACCACTTATGATTTCTAAGAAATTGACTTATGTGAGAAATTTTTATTAAAGTACATGTTTTAACAAAATGAGTGCTCAAGAAAGAAAGGACAAAAAAAAAAAAAAAAGAAAGAAATATTCAAAGAGAGGTAAGTGAAATGATATAAGAAAAAAGGAAGATTTTTATGAAAATGCTTTAGGGTTAAACTTGGCTTCTCCTCATCAGCTAATTTTCTTTTAATTATAAGGTGATGTTTAGATTACATTATAATTAGTCTTGTGGCATGTTTAAGGATTAAGGAGTTTATTTTATGATTTTAAAATAGGTTAAGTTTATGATTGGAGCTTCTGTATAGATAAGATGATGGTTTTACACTTACTATGACATTCAGTGGCTTAAAGTTTACCTATTGTCTAACACCGATTCGATTCTCAGTTTGAGTTGTGACAAACTAAATAACAGTTAGAACTTTTAAAGTTTAAGATTGGTGTCTCTAATGGGAGCACTCTTTGTGACGATGTATTAAGATTATCACCTAGATTGCTCTTCAATTTTTAATATATATATATATAATAGTTTATCACTATTTGGAGTTTACTTATTTATAGCCAAGAAATTCAACATATAAATAATAGACAAATTATCTTCATAATTGCATTTACAATAGTATCATAATGCTAATAAGTGGTATTAGAGATTAAACTCAATATATTGGAGATGATCATCGTTTTTGTAATTAAATGTGTAATTTTTAAAAGAAACTATATGTGTAAAGTTAAAGTTTTTCTCAATTTTTGATCTAATTTAAACACTCAGTTAGATTTTATTTTAAAAATCAAATTCGATATAATTTGACTCAACACAAATTAATTCAATCCCAAATCGATTCATGTATATACTCAATTAACTAAATTTAAATTATTAAAGTATTTAAAATTTATTTTAAAATTAAAATAACATTCTATATTTAAAAATTAAAATTATGAGTGGTTTGAACTAAATATTAAAAAATGACTCATAATAATTTTTGTATCTCAATCTAATAATAAGATTCAATTTGATTTATAATAAAAAATATTCAATTCAAATTTATCTAAAAAATAATCTAAAATTAATATAACTTAAAAATACTTCAATATAAAACTAATCTGACCAATTGTCACTTAATGTCTTACCTCTATTATGGAAGTTTGGTTTTTTTACATTTAGAGAGTTAAAACTGACTATTTATTTTAATAATAATTAATATATACTTCAATTTTTAAGATATATATTAATAACTTTTTAATAAATATTTTTTTCCTTAAATATTTATTGGATAAAGTAAAATAATGACATTAGATATTTATTAGGTAAAAAAGAGAAAAAAATTAAGACATTAAATATTTATTAAATAAAGTGAAATAAATTGTAAAATATTAAAATTCATTAGATTTTATAAAAATTTTCTACTCTTTGTTAATAAATATTCTTTTTTTAAAATATTTATTAGATAACATAAAATAATGATATTAAATATTTATTAGATAGAAAAAAAGTGAAAAAATTAAAATATTAAATATTTATTAAAAAAAATAAAATAAATTATAAAATATAGAAAGTTCATTAAACTTTATAAATATTTTTTACTGTCTATATTTAAATATTCACAACGCTGTTCTTTTATCTTATAAAATATGTTCGTTAAAATATAGAGTCAATTGGACGCTCTACTACACCTTTCTGTGTGTGTGTCTCTCTCTCTCCCCGCACTGAAATCGCTGTTCCGCTGCGTAAATCAACACCGAAGACGACCACTATTACTCCTTCCGAACAAAAAGACAACAACAACAACACAAAAATCCACCGAGCACACCAGCACCCTTATCCTTACCAACGACCAGCATTAGTGCTTACCTCTCCCCAACCCAAGATTACGAATCTCAGAAAAAAAAATTTAATCAATTCGACGGCTGGATTTTAGGGCTCCAAACAAAAATAAACCCCTTTAATCTCTATGCCAAAATGCCCTCTTTACTACGCTTCCATCGTCAAGGGGCTCAACAACTACAGCAACTTTTATATGATCATGAGTAAGTTCCCTTTTCATTTTATGCATTTTCACTTTTCAGTTCTTACATTTCCATCAGATGAAACTATTGGAATTGAACCCAATACCAACAATGAAAAGAACAAATATAATGATCTCGAAAACAGCTGTGAGCTTGAGCCCCCTGTATCTGATAAAATCTTCAAGTCAGCCTCCAAAATGGGTGCTTTCAAGGTGGGCGATTCAACATTTTATTCGCTTATTGAAAACTATGCCAACTCGTGTGATTTTACGTCATTAGACAAGGTTCTGGATCGAATGAGACTTGAAAATAGAGTCTTTATAGAGAAGAGTTTTATTGTTATGTTTAAGGCCTATGGGAAAGTTCATTTACCTGAAAAGGCCATTGAATTGTTTCATAGAATGGGTGATGAATTTCGGTGTAAACGAACTGTGAAGTCATTTAACTCAGTTCTTAATGTTATTATAAAAGAAGGTCTCTATAATCGTGCTTTGGAGTTTTATAATTATGTTGCTAGGGTGAAACATACGAATATATCGCCTAATGTACTTAGCTTTAATTTGATTATTAAGGCTATGTGTAGGCTGGGATTGACTGATGCTGCAATCACAGCATTTAGAGAGATGCCAGTTAGGAAATGTACACCGGATGCTTACACTTATTGTACATTGATGGATGGGCTTTGCAAAGAGGATCGGATTGATGAGGCAGTTTCTCTCTTAGATGAGATGCAAATTGAGGGGTGCTTTCCTAGTCCAGTTACATTTAATGTGTTGATTAATGGGTTATGCAAGAAGGGTGATTTAACCCGGGTGACAAAGCTTGTTGACAATATGTTTTTGAAAGGTTGTGCTCCTAATGAAGTGACATATAACACACTTATTCATGGTTTGTGTTTGAAGGGGAAGTTGGATAAGGCTCTTAGTCTTTTGGATCAGATGGTGTTAAGTCAATGTGTACCTAATGAAGTCACATATGGGACAATCATTAATGGGCTTGTTAAGCTAGGACGATCTCTTGATGGGGTTCGTGTGTCAGTTTTGATGGAAGAGAGAGGGTATCATGTGAATGTTTATATTTATTCTGTCCTAGTTAGTGGGCTTTTTAAGGAGGGAAATTCTCAAGAGGCAATGAAATTGTTCAAGAAGTCAATAGAAAAAGGATGTGAGTTTAATACTATTCTATACAGTGCTCTTGTAGATGGTTTGTGTCGAGAAGGAAAGCCAGATGAAGCGATGAAAATTATTGCTGAGATGGTGAATGATGGTTGCAAACCCAATGCTTTTACTTGTAGCTCCTTGATGAAAGGATTCTTCAAAATGGGTAATAGCAATAAGGCCCTTGAAGTTTGGAGAGACATGGCAAAATATAACTGTAGTCAGAATGAGGTTTGTTTTAGTGTACTCATTCACGGGCTGTGCAAGGATGGGAAGGTCAGGGAGGCTGTGATGGTGTGGGCACAAATGCTGGCGAAAGGATGTAGGCCTGATGTTGTGGCATATAGTTCAATGATTCATGGCTTTTGCAATGCTGGCTTAATAGAAAAGGCTTTCAAACTTTATAATGAGATGCTTTGTTTGGAACCTGATTCTCAACCGGATGTAATAACATATAACATACTTCTCAGTGCTTTATGCAATCAGAGTAGCATATCTCGTGCTATTGATCTTCTAAATGGGATGCTAGTTAAGGGTTGTGATCCTGACTTGGTTACATGTAACATATTCTTGAGAATGTTACAAGAAAAGCTAGACCCACCTCAAGATGGCAGGGAGTTTCTAGATGAGCTTGTGGTTCGCCTATTAAAGAGGCAGAGAATTTCAGGTGCTTCCAAGATTGTAGAAGTGATGTTGCAGAAGTTTTTGCCTCCAAAAGCCTCTACTTGGGCAAGTGTTGTTCAAGAGCTAATTAGACCCAAGAAAATTCAGGCAGTCATTGACAAGTGTTGGAGTGACCTATATTGCTAATTCTTCAGGTATGAATCTTTTAAAACTTTTACTTTTCGGAGCTTAATTAGACTTAAACAATATGCAATTTACATTCAAAAAAGTGGAGCCTCAAATTAGTTCCTCAAACAGTTGAAGTGGAATACCATCAGATGTGTTTGCACATGTGTGTGTGCGTGTGTGCATGCTAGTGCATCTATACACATATATATATGGTCATATAGTCTATTTTATTATATGCCTCGTAATAACCAATTCTATGGAAAACGGAGCTTGCAAAATTTGCTGGTGAAACTCACTGAGAGCATACTTTTTTCCTTTCTAGCTTATATACCTATTTTCTAATTTTTGGGTCATATTTGCAAAATACACATTTGGGGACAAATGAAGACTGCATTTCTTTCTTCCCAACGTTTGAAAAGATTAGTATGTAACATGTGAGAGATAAGTAAATAAGGATAATTTCTTGGGAAGTCCTTTAACTTTGAATATTTCTCTAATGGAGTTCTATAACTTTTGTTTCAACGCTCATAAATCTAAACTATTTCCATAGGATCTTCTATTGTCAAAAGATAAATATTTCATGGATAATGCTGCATAGAGCCATGCTAAAGATACAAAAGCAGGGATAATTTCAATTGGAGTCCATGAACTTTAACAATAAATTAATATGGATAACATTTTCTTTTTATATGCATAAGATTGATGAAGACATACACTTATCTTACAATCCCAGTTTGATACATATGCAAATTAACAGTTGATGAATCTGAAGGTGGATGAACTTTATTTATTGGTTATATATTTCCTATTCATTTTTCTTTCTTGTTGGTGTTTGTTGAGGTAGGAGAGAAGCAATATAATCCATCTATTCTGTTTCCTTTGTTTATTTAATAGAGGCATAAAAATCTTTCTCTCTCTCTCTCTTTTCTTGAAATTTGTGTTCTTTCTAAGGTTGTGCAAGTTTACTCGAGATAAGGAAGTAAGCAAGCTTGATGCAGGAGACAGAAGGAAATTTATCGCTCTTTGGGTAAGATGTACAAACTTTCCTCATTATAACTTGAAATACACAAATATCCTATTTTGAGTAGTTGGACATATCTTTTCTGTAATGAATTTTGTATTTTCTATTTGTAAAAGGACGTTGTTGCTGTACTTGTTGTTTTAGCGGGGATAGAATACTTCTCCTTTGTTATCTGTTTTATAGTGAACAAAGGTCTGCCACAATGACATCATAAGTTCTTATTGATCTATGTTGAAGTTAGGAGTTTTTCTTTTGGGAAGGCTTATGTTCTATATGCCTCCATATAGAGGGAGAGTCATTTACTTGTTTTCATCAGGAACATGTGGTCCTGTGATGAATCTTAGCATTTTCAATCATACTCAGTTTGGAAATGAATCTGGTATTATGCAAGGAATGGCTATGAATTTACCTGTTATCAAAATGTTGACTTATTATTATCATTATTATTATTGTTTTTTGACAAAGCCAAATGGGGGAAGGAATTAAATAATAGGCACCCTCGAGTAAATATACTTCTGCGTAAAATTTGGATATTATGCTGTGTTTTTTTTTCTTGGGTTATTTTATTAGTTTTTCAAAATAGACATAATTGACATGAGTTTCACTGAATTCCCATTTCTGCTTCCATTAAACAGCTACAAGTAGGATGTGTTTTATTCATATGTCGGAAACAATCTGATATGTAATTCAGATTATTTACCTGTTATCAAAATGTTGACTTATAATATCATTATTATTATTATCATTATCATTATCATCATCATCCTCATCCTCATCCTCATCATCATCATTATTATTATTTTCATGAGGCCAAACGAGGCAAGAAATTGAATAACAGGCACCCTTGAGTACAAAATATATTTCTGCATAAAATATGGATATTATGTTTTATTATCTTTTTGAGGTTATTTTCTATTATTGTATCCAAAATAAACACAACCGATATGAGTTTCATTGAATTTTCATGTCTACTTCCATAAAACAGCTACAGGAAGGATGTTTTTATTTATATGTTGGAAATAATCTGATATGTACTTCAGATTATTAATTCCAGAAAGATCTTAATATAAGGATTGGAGATTGTCAGGTGAAAGATGACGTTGTTCTAGGCTCTTTTCCTGTAACATCATCCTCCATCATTTCAAATTGGCCTGGCTTCTGTTGCTGATGGGCCATGTCATAAGTTGCATGAAGGCCAAAAAAAACATAGTAAAGAAGCATTACAATTGTGCAGATCCCAAATCTTACAAAAGCCTGTGCACCCAAGGATCCCATGAGAAAGATGTTTGTCGCAATTGACAAGGATGGAAGCCATGGAACCAATGGAACCCCCCAAACTTTTGGTGTTCTCTGTTGAGGCAGAAAAATATGTATCCCCATAGTCCCGAGGAGCCAAAGAGGAATAGTAACGACATATCCAATCCATCTATTAGGCTTTAGTCCCCAGTAAGCAGAAGTCGCCATGGAGGATGCAACAATAATCAGCAGGAAGGCAACTAACTTCAAGAGATTCATTCTAGGTGTGGTTTCTCTCACATAGTATCTCCTAACCAGAAGTGCAACAGCCATCATCATGAAGATAAATAGGGTGCTAAGTGATAACAGAGTAGACAAGATATCCAGACTTGAGAATAGAGCAATAAGAGCACTTGAAATGGTGATCAGGAGTGTGGCATTTATTGGTGTTCCAGTTTTTGGATGGACAAGAGCAAACCAAGGAGGAATCATATGGGCTCTTGCAATATGAGTAGTATACCGTGCTTGTCCAATTGCCCCTACTAGAAGAACAGTGGTCATCCCCTTGAGTGCACCAAGTGCTACAAGGTACTTTGCCCAATTCATTCCCACCCTCTGAAATGCAATAGAATATGCTGCATTTCTGTCTATCTCTGTGTATTGCTGCATCATACTCAGAGAAAGTGCCATCAAGCAATATAACACAGTAATGATTGACATTGATCCAAGCAATCCCAATGGTATGTCTCGTGATGGGTTCTTTGTTTCTTCTGCCATGGTGGCTATGTTGTCAAATCCTCCATAGGCAAAGTAAACAATTGCAGCTGCCTTAAAGATCCCTTTAGCTCCAAACGGCAAAAACGGGGTCAGGTTGGACACGTTTGCATGAGCAAACCCTGCAATTATCACAAATATAATTACTAAACTGTTTAATGCAGTTGCCATCCAGTTGAAGAATGAAGTTTTCCTTGTGCTGATCATTGCCATTGTTGCAGCAATCACTAAAACACCAACAGCAATCGGATCCAAGAGATTGAATCCTTCACTTAGATTGGTATGGATGCGTAGAGAATTGGAAGGACGGTTCAGAAGAGTTGTGAAGTAGGAAGTCCACGCTCTGGCAACTGCTGCAGTGCCGACAATGCTTTCAAGTAGTATGTTTCCTGCGGTTATGAATGCAACGAAATCTCCTAATTCAATTCTTAAGTAAGCAAATGACCCACCTGCCACAGGAATTTCAACTGCAAATTCTGTGTAGCAGAAAACAGATAGCATTGCTGAAACTCCAGAAGCAACATAGGACAACACGATGGCAGGTCCTACATGGTCATGGATTTCTTGGCCAGTGAGTACAAAGATTCCAGCTCCAATAACTGAGCCAAATCCAAACCAAGTAAGGTCCCACCAGGTGAGGCATCGTTTCATGTCATTCTCGCTTTGTTTCCGAAGTTCTCCAATCTCATTAACATCGTTTGATCGGCTTATGAGACGGTCCTTGAAACGAAACCCTGTCTGAGCTAATGCAGTACAGTAGTTTCCCCAGCTTTGAAATGATTCTTCTGGTAAGAAATCTTGCTTGTTGAATCTCCAATAACTTCTGCCTTGGACCTCAGCACCCTGTTCTCCCATGGAATCCTTGACCTTTCTTGTATTTCAGGCTGTAGTAACTGCTGATATGAGCTAATGATTCAATTATTATATAGTGATTTGTGCGGAATGTAAACTTCTCGTTAGTAGATTCTATCAATTATAGATTTATTGATCTGCATCTGAAAATCAAAATAAAAGATCCAAATTTGTGAATTCCCTGTAACATCAGTTGACCATGAATAGTAGAAACAAAATATAGACTTGTCTTTTGCGTTCTAGTGGCCCACCAAGACCTTGGCTTATTGCATTATGGTGAATTGCCAAACAATGCAATTAAAAAAAAAAATTATAATTGTGCTATTTGAAAAAAAGATAAAATTCAAGAAAATACTCTGCTCCATGTGTCGGGGATATCCTATAATCTTAACTCATTGGGAGCCATCTAGTGGCAGCTGCTGCTGCGACTAATATTACTTTCAGTCACGCAGTTAACTAATTGAATTTCAAAATTTTTATTTAATGGTTGAACGCCCAGTTCAATTCTAATCTTTTCAATGTTATTAGCTGGATTCATTTTTCTTTTCCATCCTTTCCAAATTCCAACCAAACACAGCCTAAGCTTACTGGTTTAGGCAGTTTTTGTAAGTTCTAAGCAAGACGACAAAATAGCAGGTTTCGATATTTGCGTGTATCTATTCCATCTCATCCATGTGAACATATTGCAAGTCGAAAAATGTGTGGCTAATGATTCAATTGGAAACATGTCAATCGTTACGATTGCCTTGCGTCCGGTTGTGTCAATGGTTCTTTTTTCCGAAATTCTCAAGTGCGATAATGCATTAGTGCGATAAATTGCAGCCACATATTTAAAATCTTAATCGTAATTAAAATATTATAACAAATGAGATATCAAATTGTTTATATATATCAAATGAGACATTCTTTCGAGCCTCTATTTCTCAATAAATAAATAAATAAAAGAGAAATAGGACAGCGGAAAATATATAAGCAGCGTAAGACAATGGGTCAAATGTATTGCTTGATTTTTTTAAAATTTTTTTATACATATAAATCATAAATATAATATTCATAATAATATTTAGCCGACAAAAAAATAAAATACATTGGCTATCATATAACAATATATCATTACTTAAACAATTAATATTTGTTGTAACATGATAATTAAAAATAAAATATCTTTGCATACAAGCATATAGATTTTAGTTATTTGATTAAATATGAAATAAATTAATGCATAAAAATATAATGTTTAAATTCACATAAGATAATTTATATAATACATCATATGTTAATATAGTTTTATGTGAGGTAAATTTAATGATTTTATATTTTTGTAGATAGTCACATATTGAATATAGGTTAAATTTTGAGAAATTTGAACAGGTTGAGTATGAGTTAGATTTTGAAAGATTCGTATTCAACGTGATAAGAGGAATACAATATCCTATATGATCACCTGATCTATTTTGAATTGGGATGAACAGTGGTTTAGGTTGTTGATACCCAGTTATATTTCACAATATATATATATATATATATATATATATATATATATATATATATATATATATATTCTCATTTTCTACATAATTTTTTAAAATTTGTATTTTTCATTTATATTAAACATACACAATCCACGTTGAATATTACATTTAGAATTCGACCTGACTATGTCATATAAACTTATGAAATATTACTTAATCTACTGGAGTCAGATTGGAAGGGATAAAATACTCACCCTTAGTCATGTTTGAGGCTAGTAGTTTACAATTAGAATTATTTGAAGACAATTTTATGAATAAAATTAATAAATAAATAGTTAATTATATGTATAAAAGAATTTAGATTATGGCAATTGAAGATAGTACATTAGTGATTATCTTTTGAATGAACGATGATACAAATAATATAATTTTAATAAATTTTTGCATTAAAAGTTAATATATTTATTTCCTAATGTACAACTATGAATTGAGTTCACTAACAATGTAATATATTGAATATGGTGAAGTTCAAAATCTGTATTACTTTGAATATAAATTAATTAAATAATTTTTAATTATAACTTTAATAAAAAATTACTGTTAAAAGTTACAAATTTAGAACATGAATATGATCACCTTTATTTAAAAGTGAGAAACAAGTAACACATACTTTTTTTTTTTTAACTCAAAACCAAGTTTATAGATTTATTATATTGTATAATGTTAAGCAATGTTAGTTTCAAAGATAGTAAAAAAAAAAAAAAAGAAGATATTTAATATGTAATATATAAATAGAGCAAATACACACACACATATATATATATGCTCTATTTATATATTACATAGCGAATATCATCTTTTTTTTTTTTTGTTTACTACCTTTGAAACTAACATTGCTTAACATTATATATATATATATATATATATATATATATATATATATATATATATATTAGGTCATACTTGGTTGTTATGAGAAAAAAAAAAATATTGACTCACGATTGACCTTGCAAAAAAACTGAAAACATGAAATGACTGATGCACAATAAAGATTATGTAATTTCACAGTTGAGGGTGAAAAAATAATAATATGAAAATGAAATTTATGAGTGTATAATTTATATTAAATGAATTAACGTTTGAGAGTAACTAAATAAATTTCATTGAAAATTATATTTGTTCTTATTGAAATAGATTTGAAATACTAAATAAAATAATTTAGAAGTTTAACAGAAAGTGTAAAAAAAAATTACAGTGGACAGATATTTTTGAATAAAATAAATTAAAAATGCACAAACAAATAATAATGAAAGCAATGGTATTGTGTAGAAAAAGAAAAAGAAATTACGATAAAGAATATATAAATATTCTAGATTTTCTGAAACAAGATTCAATATAGCGAAAGATTATACGGTAATGATAAAATTAATATGTGAATGATATAAAATATTAAAAGATGTAGGATTAGTCAAATTTATTATATATAATAATGCTAATTTTAATATGAATTATTATGAATATTTAGTTATTAAGAATAATGAAAAAATAGTCACTTATATTATATATGGTTTCATGGCGAAACATATAAGTAATATATTAAAACGATGAGAATAAATTATTTAACAAATATAAGATCGAAAGAAAATTGAGGGATGATAGTTCATAAGTTATGTTGTTGGATTAGAAAATTTTTTTAATTGATCTATAAATTAGAACTCCAAAATGTTATTTAATTTATCTTTTTCATGACTTTGTTTTATTGATTTCTAATTTTAATATATATATATATATATATATATATATATATATATATATATATATAAACTAAAATTATGATGTAAACAATTTTAAATATTATTATTACAATGCATTGTCTTATCCAATTTTCTACCAATATTAATAATATTAAATTTATAGGATTTATATAAAAGAGTCAATATAAGCCGAATAGTTATGAAAAAAAAAAAAAACAGTAACATATGAAATGCAAACTAGTTATTTTTTAGTAAAATGTATTAATTCTTATATTCCGATGAAATATTGAATGGAGGACAAATAAGAATAAATCCACGAAACGTTTTGGTAAATTATAATGAAGTGCTGGACTAAATAGTATAATATATATAAGTAGAATATCAATTTTATATTATAATAAACTTTTGGGGTTTTTGGTACTTAAGGACAAAAACTCATGTCCCCCTCTCAAATATTATTATTTTTTTAATCAGACTTGATGTATTGCTTCGTCAACACACCGTAATGTGATCATTTTTTTTTAATCATGAAAATAGCATAGTTGCCCTATCATTTAAATGCCAATTTAGATTAATACTTAGGGTGCCATTGGTAGAAGGCTAAAGAATATTAACAGTTAAGAGGTTAATTATTAAGTTGCTTTCACTTTATTTGTTACATATTTTATTTAGGGAGTAAAGAGTTAGGTATTGCATGAATTTTTTTTTAGGATGGACAAAGTTAGTTAAAGAAAGTAATGAAAAAGTATGAAATTGAATGCAAATAAAGTTAATTAACTTCAATTTATTTAACTATTTTTTTAAAAGAGGTTAATAGATATAAACTACTTATAATCTTTCCATTTTACTGTTTAACCCTTAATTTGAGTTTGAGAAAAATAAATATTTGCAAGCAAATAGATGTAAACTTTTAACTTTTGTTTATTCTTATTTACATTACAAAAAAAAAAAAAAAAAAAAAACCTCACAAATAAAGTTAGCTCACTAACCTCTATCTACACTCTATTTTTTTAACTCCTAACTCACTCCCATACAAACCCTTAAAAACATTAACAACTAAACTCTTTTTAGTATATTTTTATTAACCTATTCCTCTTAAGTTAAAGGGAGTGAAAGTATTATGAAGAATAAACAATTTTATTTCTTGTAATGTATTAGTATTAATATAAATAATATAAAGTTAAACATCATAAAAATAAATAAATATTATTATATAATAATATTAAGTGTTATTAATATTATAATTATTAATAATAATTAATCTAACTATTATTAAAATGTATTATTAATATTATAAAATTTAGTAATATAGTACTTATTACTAATATATCAAAATTATTATTGTAATAATATGATTATCAAAAAGTGACATTAGTATAATAATAAAAAAAATAATACTAATATAGTAATTATTTATAATATATAATATTATAATAAAATATTAAAATATAATAAAATATTATTATAAAAATAATTATAGCTATCATATCATTTTTAATATTATTAAATAATATCAACTTAACATAAATATAAATAATTATAGTATTGATCTTATATTTTTAATATAATACCAAACACAGTTAGCTATTACCTATATGACATTTTAGTCTATTACTTTTGTAACTGTTAACCTCTATTCCTTTAATTGCCTTACCCAACACACCCCTAGACTTATCAAATAGATAGCTACGGTTAGTCATCAATCCTGCCTTAAAAAAATTAAGAGTTACCTTGCAAATAAAAGGACCAAAATCTAGTTTAGGCTTACCTCTAAATGGTTTCATAATGATATAAAAATAAATTGAAAAAGAACTCTAGACTTTGATTAAAAGAACAACTGTTCACAATACAAATGCTCATATTATTACTTTTTTTTTTTTTTGTAGAAAATTGATGATAAGAAGTGGAGGAATAATTCTTCTTTTTCTCTCTCAAGAACAAGAATTAATTTTTTTTTGTCTCTTAAAAAGATATCATCCATAAGAAGTTATATGATGAATATAACTTTTCTATCAAAATTATAGCTTCCTTTTTAAAATTTAAAATTCAAAATGACTTCAATTGACCATTCTTAAGTATTTAAATTTAAACAATTTAACATCTCTAGCTTGCAAGATGTATATGACCCAATACATCAATCTCTCCATAAAATAAAATAATATTCATACTAGGAAATGGATCATAAGACTTAACGAGTAAACCTGCACTTGGGAGCTTATCACTATGCACCTATTAGAAATAACATAATAGTCTCAACCCTTAAATAAATAAACATTATTCATTTATTTAAACCAGTTGCATCCTAGACTTGTTGAATTATTTATTATTGCAATACCTTTAATTCTTTAAACAGTATGTCACTGTGATTGTAATTCATTGTGATCGTAATTATGTATCCATAATAAAGTCATACTTCTCTAGACAACAAGATTAGGTGTCTGATGAATGCACTAAACTCAATCTTCCTTCTCTACTCAAAATTCTTAGTTTAATCTTAGCTCCTTTTCTAGACATATTTCATAAAATTGAATCATCCATAGTTCATAAATAACATGCTAAATTAGCAAATACTAAGCTTAAATTTTGAGCAGTAATAAAACGTCTAAGGGTACAAATTAAGGTTACTTTATACCTCAAGGTCTCATATAATAGAGAAGTAGGAATCCATTATCTCACTATCTTATTAGTCATCTTAACACATATAGTATGAATAATGTGTTATAGTATTTATTGTTCACTTCATATCTCATAGGAATATTGAACCAAACTTCTTGTAGTCACTTTTTAACATCTAACATGATTTCTCAAAGTGCTTTTATCTTATAGTCAATCATTGAAGACTCACATCTGACTTACACAAATTATTTGGATATGGACTTTCCAAATAGATCATTATCTTAATGTCTTACTCATAACTTCACTTTGATTAACTATTAAGGTGACAATTCAAATAACATTATATCCTCTCTCAAGATCAACTTGTCTCATATCTACTCTCTCTCTTTCTCTCTCTTAACGCTAGAGGTGATTATTTATGTAAATGAACTAATATACTACTACCTATGTGATATGATTCTGTAAATTAACCATTAATTTTGTAATATGTATGTGTAATTTCAAATTGTATTTGAATAAGATGCTATAACATGTTGTTCATTTAGAGTTATGGCATAAACCTAAAGAAACATTTATTCTCAAATACTATGAGAATAACTAAGCTCATGAATGGGTATTAGAAGCCAAGGGATTACAATTAAGTAACTAGCATTTTGTATATATTAAGGCACTACACTTATTTCTCATAGTTGCCCAAGTCATTATATATAAATGTTGTTGATGATTATGTATATGTTTAAGAAATATGATTATCATCAATTTTATGTTCTTAGTTATCTTTGTAATGTCGTTAAGTATATTGTGAAATGTCTAGTATGAGTTTTGTTTATGTATAAGAGTTAAATGTTAATGATTTATGATATATAATATATTAATGAGATTATATATAAAATGATTATATAAGAATGATTATATTATGTAATGAGGTCAGAATAATGTAACATAAGTATGAACACCCTAATTCTAAGGATTTTTTTATGGGAGCTTATTTTATATATATGACTCATGTTATGAAACAAAGAAAAGAAATGTAAGAAAGAGAAAAGAGAAGGAAACAATATGTTTAAAGAATTTTTTTGAGATATACTCTCATTAGTTTATTCCTTATAATCCAAGGTGTCATTAATGTAAATGTTTCTATTTTAGTATTAGAGTGATGCAACAAAAGGCATAATGGGCCTATGTGTGAGTTAAATTAGGCTTGTTATGGGTTTAGAATGCCTTAAGCCTTGTCATTCCCTAACATGAAATCTGGGTCATGACATTAAAGTAAAGTCTTATTTTAACACTTTGGTGACTCCAATTGATAGTTTTTTTTTTTTTTCACAAAACTAGTGCACTTTTTTGGACCAACACATCCTTAGCCTAATGATTTCTTAATCTCTCTTTACACTAACCCTTATATGCTTTAAGAAGTTATAACAAAAGCACCAATCCTTATCTTCTTTGAGAAATTATAACTAAAAGAAAAATGAACAATTGATTCCTCAATACTACCACATAAAATAAAATTAGTAGATGATGTAATTGAAATTTGGTAAGCAAATTGCCTTTAGAGCTAATCAATCAATAAAACTATGTCTATTGATGTGTTTTTTCCCCTTAGAATAGCTTGCTGTATTTTACTTTCTCTTTTATAGATCCTTAAATCATTCCATGCACTTTTTATGGAAAATTTTTATTAGGGCTTAGTTTCCATACAACATAATCTTGGCAGTCACTTTGAATTTGAAAGCATCGACTTATTTAATTTCATGCTTAATCTACTACTGGATCAATAAGGTTAGGGAAACACCAACTTACTTTTTCCAAAGATATGCAACCTTAGCATGTTTAAAAGCCTCTACATAAAGAATACAAATTAAAGGAAATTTCTCCGTTAGAACTTATCCATGAACTTATGGATCAAACCAAAAAGAGAAATATTTCCCATATCCAATATCATACTTGAAAAAAGTTTCATCTCATTCCTTAAATGCAATGGCTTTCTTCAAATCCAATTAGCTTCATGTGGCTTAATTATGCCCTAGAAGCAATGTTGCTTTAATTTGTTAGCAATAACCCATAAAGTTTAAAGATTGGACAGTTTAGTTATAAACACCCATATGATTTTAGATACAATTGCTTTATTCCCTATACCAAACTTTTTCAAATCTAGGTCATTTTCTTTTTTAAGAAGACATACCTCATCCCAAGCAATTAAACCTCCTTTTCTTGTTTTAGTAGTTTCTTATCATAAAAAGTTCTTACAAACCTTCTCCACTACATTACTTAATGCTTTAGGAAAAATGAAGATATTACTCCATTAAACATGTATACTTTTTTAAGACTAAGTTAATAAGTTAGAGTCTACTACCATATGGTAGAAAATTCTATAGCCCAATGAGACACCTTTGTAAATTTCTCACCAAGTCTTTATAGGTTAGCATTTAGCTTGTTGGAATTCAAAGGAAACTCTCTAACATTTGATTGGTAACTTACCCTCTTTAAGCCCTATAGATTGAAAAATGATATCCTTAGTTGTTTCATGAACATTACGAAAGTAAATAACACTCTTTTCTTGGTTTGCTTATAGACCAAAAGTAAGCTTGAACTTTTAAGAGCTTTATGAATTTTTAAATGGAAATCTCCTCATTAGTATTGAAAAGACATAAATCATCTACAAATATCAGGTGGCTTGTCTTAAGACTCTTAACACCCTTAATGAAATTTTAAATGCTTATTTGAAGGTCTAAAAAGGTATTCCATAGTAATAACAAAACGTAGGGGAGAAATAGGGTCTTCTTACCTAACTCCTCTACTATTATTGAAAAAAAAAACACTTCAAAGACCAGTAATCATAATTGAAAATTATTAGTTTTCATAAACATCATAATCTAATCAATAAACATATAATAGGACCCCAAACCTAATAACATTTCTTTAATAAAATCCCACTATACAAAATCATAAGCCTTTTAAGAGTTGACTTTTAGTGCAAATCTAGCTAAATCAATATTCCCATGGTAATTTCTAATAAGTTCACAGGTAAACATGAAATTAAATTATCCAAAATCTTTTTACTACGAGTGAAAGCAATTAGGTTAGATAATCATAGGTAAACAAACTTTCAATCTTTTAGCTAGGATTTTGCAATGCATTTGTAAGTCACATTATAACAAGTAATAGGTCTGCAAGCAGTCAACCTTAAAAGATTTGTTACTTTGGAATAATTATTAATATAGTAGTATTGAACTACTTTAATAATTGGTCTAAAGTAAAAAATTTCTTACATTATTATATAAATATCCTTCCTAAATATATCCTAGTACCTCTAAAAAACAAACTAGAGAACTCATTTGGCCTTGATGCCTTGTCTTTCCCAATACCAAACATAGCAGATTTCACCTGAATCTCTATTATAAGATTGCAAAGTTGATGAATTTCTAGAGTAGTTAAATACTTAACACTTCTTTATTCATATGATAACTTCTATTTGCTTGAAAGATGAATAAGCCCTTATAAAAATAATCATTGCCTTATTTGCAAATTATTGGTCCTTAATAATCAGATTTCAAACTTACAATTCTATTTTGTGCATTTTATTGCTTCACTAATCTTATCCCAAGCTATCCTAGAAAGGGTGAATAGGGCCATGGAAAATAATTAAAAATTTATAAATCTAAAGGAAGATCAATCATAAGACATATAGATTTATAGAGGTTTAGCTCTAACTTAGCCTATGTATTCTCCCTTAGTGAACTGTCAAAGAGTTAAACTAATAAATAACTTACCACATGCTATTTAAATCTTTATAAGAGCGAGTTTACTATGTACCACACAAGCCTTAATAAGGTGAATTTACTAAGTACCCCTAAACTACATTAGAGAGTTTCTAAGCACCATTAAGAGCCTACCTAAGATAGATTTAAAGTACTATTCTAAGCCTCTCATAATAGCATAGAAAGTTCTAGCTACCTAACCTAAGTAATGATTTTTTTATAAAAATTACAAGTGTTGTTTAGGAATGATCACTCTGAAAACACTCAAGCTATTCTTTTATAAAAATAGTACAACATAAATGAAGCTTTCTAGCTTGAGCTAAGCTTTGAGTTAAGTGGTGAAAGAACTTCAAGCAGCTTCTTCTTCTTTCCTTTTAATGATAACTCACTAAGGATAAAGAAATATGCAAGGAGAGCTTTTGTTCTTAAATAAGTATTCTATTATTTTTCATATATTTGAAACCTATAAACTAGTCAATACTTACATAAATGAAAACATATTAGAAACTATTGGTATAAGTTTATTACCTAATCAACAATCATTACAAATGTTATCACAGTTGTTGAATGGTTAACAAGCTCAACACTTAACCCCAATGGTCATTAGTTTCCATTTTTCTCTTCTTAACAATAGTCCTTAAGATGAGCCTATGGTCATTGACAAACCTTACTTCAGTTTCTTTAAGTCTTTATCATTTTTTAGTCTCAACTTTTTTGATTATGTTTGAAGACTATTTTAATGTGAATATTGAGCTTTCTTAAGATATGAAGAGCTTCTCTTGAGCTTCCTTTAATTGAATTTTATGGATTATGATTTGAGAGACCTATAAAAAACACTTACACAAAAGTTAGACATTGTTTATGATCATGGAAATAAGAATTAGAACCTCAATAATTTAACATTCTCCTTATTTTTTAGATGATAAATAATGTTTAACATGTAAAAGATATAATGTAATCACTCTTATATTAATATGATTGATATAAAATCTCTTCCTTCATCATTCGTTCATTAAAAATTTTATCAAATCTCTTAGTCAAATGCAACTTAATTTCCATTTAATTAACTCCCATTTAACTTACTCCCCATATCTATACACAAATATGCATACTCTCTCTTTGTCTTGGCATATTCAAGTATATACTCTTCTTCAAAGTTAGATGAGGTTGTTCACTATTTGTATAAGGCCATTCGATTAGTTATGCTAGCTTGATTTCAAATTTCAATGACTATATAAAGTTTTTCCATTTTTAAGCTAGCCTTTCCAAGTTTAAACTTCCTATTCTTTAAAATTTCAAAATCTTGCTTCTTAAATGAGGCTATTCCTTATAGTCATTCCATCAGGTTTTAATTTGTCTAATCATTCTAAGCTGAAAAACATCTTTTTCTTCATCTTAAATAGGGTAATGTATTTAGGCCATTATTAGAACTTTAGGACTGTTCCATCTTACTGTGTGAAAATTTCATATTATAGGCATACTGAATAGGGCCATTCAAGTAGCTCGATCTTGATCCTCTAGTTTGTTTCAACTCTTTGTGTGAAAAACTTAAGTTATGTTCATAGTAAATGGGTTCGTATAACTAGCCCATTTCTATAGCTTCCTAAGCCATTCAAAATTAAGTGATGTCTTCTAAGTTTTATCATAAGGATGCACAAGGTTGTTATAGTAAACCATTCAACACTTGGTTATTCCATTTTAACTTTTTGTGTAAAAAACCTAAAGTTTGTTCATGGTGAATGGGCCTATTTTATTTGTGTATAGGGACATTTGAACTCCTTGGTATAACTTCACTAGATTATAAAGGCTATTTAATAAGGCTATTCACAGTCACTTTAAGGTTTAAAGTTTTGTTCTTAGGAGTCTCTTACAAATGAGGACTTACTTATCTATACATATAACTAATTAGGCCTATACAAGCAACTTTTTTATTCATATAGTTGTCATCCACTATCCTTTAAAATCTCTTCTTATCCCCTTTCTCCTTAATTTTTATGCAAAAAGCAACCATTTTAAATTTAAAGAAAATAACTAAAGAGTTTCTAAAAATACTCTATGCCTTAGATTTATCTTCTCTTCCCCAATCAAGCCTTTGAGATTTGTGTTATCTTTATCCTATGATGCTTAATCTGAAGTTTTTGCACACATATTATGATTTTGAGACCCATATAATGATTCTTTTCATTTTAGAGATATAGAGATCTCTCATTATTTGAGGGTTTTGACACCATCTTGAAGTACAAATAGGATTGCTTTTCCATAATTGGAGTACCTATATATTCACAAGATGATAAAGCTACTTGACTTGCCTCATTTATGAGGTGCCTCTATATACTTTAGGGGAGGAGAAGGTGCTACTCTCCTATTTACTGATCCTATACCCTCATAGGTATGATTTTAGAGCAACCTAGGCTCAAATTCCATTGACCTTTCTAATGAATAAGTATTTACTTTAAAGAGATGACGATAAGGTGGATTTTCAGGTCTTAGGCTTATAGAGCAAATTGAGCTAAGTAGGACATCGATTTCTATGATCCTAGCTGAGATCTTAGTGGGTCTAGATAGAGTTGCCTTAGGCATCGACCAGTCTTTCTCAGAAAGTCCTTTACTTTTTCACGTATGTCTCTTTTTAGGATAAATCTTAATTTCTCTTAGAATCTCTTCCTTTTGTTATTTTATTTTTATTTTTCTATTATTTTTATTATAAATATTTTATATTTTTCACCATTATTTTTTACTAAAACTGCTTTGTGGATTTTCAATCTAGTGGGTGGCTTAATTTTGAACTAACAAGCATTTTTCTTTTTTTCTTTTTATTATTCTTTTCTCTTTTTCAAATTTCTTTATAAGAGAAATTAGGTTTATTAGAGGCTCCCACCATAGAGATGAAGTAGTACTTCTTATAACATCACTTGAATTGTCGCCTATTGAGACTAACATCTTATAAAATAGAGTGGACCGAATGGATGTCTCATATTTTTACTATGACATCCATTAGACATGCCTGTGAGCACCTCAATTTTTTTCTATGGTTGTGCTTGAATGAGTGAAATCTTACTTTTGACTCCTAACCCTTTGTCTACCAATTAGGGGTTCGAGAGGATATAGATTTATACTTTGATATAAATTTCATTTACGATATGTGATTTATGTTACGTGAGAGGATTAAAGGCGGATCCAAGGGAAAGTGCTCTCAACAAGTTAAAGCTTATAAAGAATTATATGGCCAATGGGTAGCCTTGAAGGGGCAATTCTTTGGTAGTACCTTGAATACTTAATTAGAGTTGTCATTATACTTTAGTTAAAATGAAATTCTGAATGAAGATGGATTCTAGTCTAAATAGGTTAATTATAGGGCCCAATCCATCTTTACCCAATTAAAGATCAAGTTTGGAAATTGAGTATGACTTGAAGAATAGGTTAGGCACCCTCATGCTGTTCGACCTTTAGGATCTGGCCTTTGAGAATCTATGATTCACATTTACAAGTTTTGTCCTTATCAAGTACTTAATCCATATTAAAATGTCCTATACATACATCTAGTGGCTTTTCATACATCTACATTAAGCATAATATGTATAATTATTCACCATGGAGATGGGGATATATGATTAAATGAGGGATTTTCATTCAATCACATAAACAAAAATATAGTATGCATATATTGACCCTCATAACTTGTAAAATAAGGCATAAGTTAGTGCTTAAGATTGAGAAAAAAAAAAGGCAGACTCTATATCTAATTATGGTGAATTAACATGCAAAGATAATATATTATCTCTACCTTGCATGGAGGACACCTGAAATACTCCCTCTAAGATACTCTTTATAAGCAATCATAAAGTATGATATACATGTCAAAGCATACTACCTTAATCACCAAAATATGCTCAAGTGCTTTACAAAGACATGCAATATGTTCATAATATACACAATGTCATAGAGTGTGTATATGTGTGAAGGAAGATCAAGTAAGTAATGCACACATCAATCATAGAATGTAAGGTGGAGTCATGGGGTCTTTTGTGTCCAAAACCTTACCCAAACAGTCTTTGAACATAAAGAACACATCGCAGATAAGAAGAGGATGCATTTTTAGCCATAGAAGGGGCTAAGATGCATCATTTATTGAATGAGTGTGTGTATGGTGATAAATCAAGTCTAGGGAGCCAAATGGGAGAGAATAGAATGGCTCAGTAGGGGATCATAAGTGCCTGTTAGCTGCCCTAATGATGTCCCTTTATAACTCATGCCATAGAGATGGAGACAGAGTTAGTTTGACCATGAAAGAGACTAACCAACTCTCTTCAAGAAATATGTTAATAGATATAATACAAAAAAGTAACATAACACATAAAAAATAAATAGAAAATTAAGGAAATCTAGGGGTCATTAGCTTCTTAGCCTCTTCCCATCATGTCCCACTCAAACACAAGTACAAGAGGGACAAAAGGGCATAGTCAAGATATTTTCAAGAATGATAATCTTCTTTAAAATGATGTTTGTATAGATCTTTGAGTTGGTTATAACAAAGAAGGTGATTAAGGGAAGTAATGCCTAAACTTATTTGCTAAGGATGATGCTTCATAAAGTATTTAATTGGATCCAATTTAGAACCATCTCTATTAAATAAGATTGGAAGTAATGCCTTAAATTCTTGGTAGCCCAAACCGTAGACAAACTCATCTTTTGAACTTGGTTGTACTTTCTTCTTATGGCAAAAGCTTTTTACTGAGATAGTACACTGCATGCTCATTCCTTTCATCATCCTCTTATGCTAACAATGCCTACATAGATTTATCCTCAACTATTATGTACAAAATCAATGGCTTTCTTATCTTTGGAAACCTTATGCTGGTGGATTTGATAAGTAACACTTGATTTTCTCAAAGGCTTCTTAGCATTGTTCATTCATACCACATGTTGATCATTTCTTATAAGCTTAAAAATGGGTTCATAAATTGGAGTCAATCTTGTAATGAACTAATTAATGTATTGAATATGCTCAAAAAATTCTTGAACCTCCTTCTTTATCTTAGGTGCTAACATTTCTTGGATGATCTTGACCTTATCTAGGTCCACCTTAATGCCTTTTTCACTTATCATGTGACCTAGTAACTTTTTTTAAATGACTCTGAATACACAGTTCTTTAGATTCAACCTTAAGTTTTATTAGTCCATCCTCTATACGAATTTTTTTTAATGCCTCAAAGAAACCCCTCACGAGTTTTAGACTTCACCATCATATCATCTATATAGACTTCCACCTTTTTACATGTCAAATCACGAAATAAGCAATTACCACCAATTGGTATATCACCCTAGCATCCTTTAACCTAAATTGCATTACTTGATAGTAGTAAGTCCCCTACTCAATGATAAAGGCTATCTTAATCTTATCTGTTATAGCCATAAAAATATTATACCCTAAAAAGCCATCCATGAATGGATACATAATGCACGTAGCAATACTAGCCATCAAAATATCAATATGAGGCAATGGAAAGTCATACTTAAGGTAAGCCTTATTCAAGTCTTTACAGTCAACACACATCCTCACTCGTGCATCCTTTTTAGGTACTGATACTACATTGGTAACCATTCTAGGTCATCTATTACTTTAAAAAATTTGGCTCTTAACTACTTGGCTACCTCTTCTTTGACTAATTATGCCCATTTTGGCTATAATCACATAAGCTTCTATTTTACTATTTTTATATGTTGATAGGTGAGGATTCTATGGTTAACAATTTATTGATAAACTCCTGACATATCCTTGTAGGTTATGTAAAGCCTCGTTGGTGCTTCCTCAATAACTATTAAATCTTTTTCTTTGTTCTAGTGTGATGTCACTTACAACATAATTTTAATATGTGTCAAGATTAAAAATAGTGGGTGTGCATAAAATTAATATTAAATATGCTCATGAAATTATGCATGTCATGCATTATACCATTAAGAAAGCATCACATAAATAGGCAAATTTGTCATTTGTTGCTTTGAATTTTTAAAAGAATACATCATCATTCTCAAATAAACTAGAGACAAGAGCATCTGTAGCATCTTCATTAGGTGGTACTTCTGTAGGTATGATTTGAGTTTGCATTTCCCCCTTTGTATTGAAATGCTCTCTTTTTTCTTTCTTTTATGCCCTTAGAGCAATCTCTTTTTCTATGTTTTGATCATGGGAGAGTTTTAGATAACCATTAATCAGCTACTCGATATCCTTCTTGGTTATTTGTTCATTACTAGTCATTACCTTGAACACCACTTTAGACTCTTGCCTCATTGTTTCACTACTCAATTCGAACTGTAGGAAGCTTTATCATAAGGCTATTCCATCTAGCTCATCCTTCTCTCCTACCTCCTCAGCTAATCTCCCTTTATTGCCTTTAATAGCCACAACTTTAAAGGACACTATAGAAATGTACTGAATTAGTGATGAAAATATTTCATTACTAAATTAGTGATGGATTTACTTTAGATTAGCAATAGATTTTGGACATCAATGATGAAATTTAATTCCATTGCTAAATAATGCACTAGTGAAATTTGTTTTGAATTTATGATGAAATTAGTGGTGAATTGGCTATGGATAATGTTTCTATCACTAAAGTTGGCACTATTTTAGTGTAGAACGACCTATAACAAAAATAATAAAGGAATATTTCATCGTTAACTTAATAAGATAATATCATTCGCTAACTAGTGATGGATATAGTCCATCGGTATTCAATGATGGAATATACTATCGCTAAATAGTGGCAGATCTAGTTCATCACTAAATAACAAAGGATACTTAACCCTATACACACGACACCTCTCATTTCTTTCCTTTTCCCTTCTCCTTCTCTCTTCCTTTTTTATCTCTCCTCCTCGATTTCACTTCTCTCTCCCCCTTCCTTAGTCTCTCTCTCTCTCTCTAGGTATGCAATTATTGATTTTATTTGGTAATTAATTTTCACAATTAAAAATCAGTAATTACTAATTTTGGTAATCAATTTTTGATATGAAAATCAATTGTAATTATTGATTTACTAATTAATTTTGATAATTTTAATTATTGAATGTTTGGCTTATTTTTAATTATTGAATGTTATATTATTTTTAATTATTGAATATTGGACTATTTTTAATTATTGAGCTAGATTATTTTGAATTATTGAATTAATGATAATTTTTTTATATAATACATTTATTTTCTATAATTTTAAAAATTATGAAATTTTAGTAATTTTAGTCAAATTATGAAATTATAAATGCAATGTAATTTTAGTCAAATTATGCTTGAAACATATTAAATTCTGTAATATTTACAACTTATGAAATATGAATGGTAATGTTAATTAGGTTATAAATTTATTATATATTTTATTTTAATTTATGTAAATTTAGAAAAGTAAGATTAAATTATATAAGTTTGTAGAATGCCTAATTTCCTAAAAAATTTAAACTTTTCACTTTTTAACAATTATAGTTAATTGTTTTACTTTTTTTTAAATTCAAATTTAATTTTTTATTTTAAATATATTATCAGGTAGCAGAGGCTTGACCTCTACGGTAGTTTGACTTGTTTAGCGATCTAGTATACCGCTATATAAGTCAAAAATATTGCTAACTTAACCTTAAAAGCTAAAAATTTAGCTTTAATTATTTATGGTTATCAACTCTCTGAATTGCACTGTGTGATTTTAGTACTTCCTCTATTATATCTGCATCATGCGATTGCTTCTAAAATAAGAAAATGGAAAAGTTTAGAGGTTGAAAAATTAAACAAATAGATACATTAGATTAATTTATTTTAACAAAGATAATCTTTTGAGCAGTAGAATGTTTAGATATGAGTTGCAATTCTTATTCGCGTCAACATTGGGTGATGAATTGGTTGTTGGATTTAGGAGGATTCCATACCCTACCAAGAAAATATGATCTAATTGAAAATCAAAGTCGAGATGGAAACCCTTAATTAATGAAAAAAAAAAAACTATTGGATAAGAGAATTCTAAGGACAAAGTGAAAGGCATAAAGATTCAAATCCATTTCAATGAGATTTTAGCAATTCTTTAGCCCTATATGGTGGTCAACCTTCCCAATTAAGAATATATTTGAGACAAAAAAATTAAGTTTATGTTTAATTAAAAAAAAAAAAGGTAAAACAATTAGCTAGATTTGTTAAAAAGTGAAAAGTTCCAAAATTTTTATGTAATTAGACCTTTGCAAAATATGTTAAATTAATGTAATTTTGGGTAATTTAACTTAACTTGCTATTGTTGATGTAATTTTAAAAAAATTATTATGAGCACTAGATTTTGATTTATTGGAATGCGAACCCAATGATGAGAAGCTTATTGAATTCATCCTCAAAAGGGTGAAGAAAATAACACCCAAAAAGGGACAAAAGTTTAGATAAACCTTTGAAGCTACCCTTCAAACACTTAAACCAAGAGGGCTTAATTTCAAATTATGAGAGTGGTCTGTACTACCTACATAGTTTGTTGTACAACCAATAAGAGATGTTTGTATAGATAAGTCAAGATCTGTATAGACAACTTCCAAAAGTTTAAATAATAAGAAGCTTCTAGAGGAGTGACTAATACAACGTTAGTGTTAACGCCTCAAGGGTTTCGTGGTTGTGCTCAAATGCGTGGAATCTTGCTTGCGACTCCATCCTTTTATTGACTAATGGAGGGTTAAAAAGATGGGGTTTTACATTGGTATAAACCCTAAAAAAGTGGCACTCAATTGGATTAAATGGGGATCTTTTAGGCCTCATGTAAGTTCAAAGCCTTTTTTATCCAAATGATGGTCAATGGGGACTAGTATCACTCCTAAAAGATGTGGAGTTGCCATCCGACTTTGGTTAGGATAAGAATCTAGGCAAGACAAAATTTGAACCTAACTAAGTCATTTAGAAGGCCTAATTCATCTTCATCCCATCAAAGATCGAATTTGAAAATGTTACGGCTTGGGAAAGAGGTTAGGCACCCCTAAATCTCCTGGATATTGGCATCCAACCTTTGGGCATCTTTGGTTCACTTTTGCCATTTTAACCAAGTTATTAATTAGTCTAGTTAATGCCCCTAAGCATGTTCTCAGTGTGATCTAATCAATCAAATCAAGTCATCAATAATCTCAAAGGGGGAAAGAGATCATGCATCATGGCATTAAGCATTTCAAAAGGGAATAAGGGTTATGCAACATGGTGTAGGGTAGAACATGCATATCACTACATTATGCATTTCAGAAAGGAATAGGGGTCATACAACATGTTATATGGTGGAACATGTATATCACCATTCATAACATGTTATATAGTGGAACATGCATATCACCATTCACATATGATCAAGATTGACAATTGTCACTAAAACCACTAAACACCTACACCCAAAAGAAGTACACAAGTTAGTAATTATAGAAAATGCATAAAAACATGAAAGCAAATAGGAAAGGTCAATCTATGTATCTCTCCATGTCTCTAAGCCAAACGACCTAAACATATTTTTAAGTATATAATAAGAACATCCCAACATCACATGAACCGAATAACATTAAAGGACCAAACATGCAAAATATGTAAGGTATGAAATAGGGGAAATCATAAGCATGAAATGCAATTGCAATTTGGACATTATTAATGACATAAGGCAAAATCATTACAAAAGGGATCTAGGGTTGTTGAGCCCTTTACCTAGTTGCTTTTAAAGAGCATGACATCTATGAACATCACAAACCACAAAGAAGGTTAGGATAGTAATCAATAAAGGGTGAATCATAATGCGAAAATACATACTTATTAATATGACCAAAATATAATCAAAATGCCTCTAACATAACATGGCTCTCAAGGTCTTAGGAATGCTCAATTCCTCACTTAATCATAACTAGGATGGAGTAAAAATAGTAGCATAAATGTTCAATAAGGTAGAATATGGATAAACACAAAGTCTTGATGAATGAGAATCCATAAGAAACCTCCTAATTTGCTCATCGTCCCATCATTTGATTGAATAGGGCTTCTAGGTCATGAGATCTACTCTTATTTTGCCAATAAGACTCCTAAGAATCAAAGAAAACAATTTTAAGATAGACTCGAGTGAAAAAGAAAATGAAGTTCCATATTGTCTGTAGTCAAAAGTAGGTTATACAGACCACTTTGAGGTTTATACAACCTACAAGGATGGTTGTACAAACTACATGAAGTTTATATAACCCTCCAAAACTAGATTTTTAAAAAGAAAGAAGAAAAAAAAAGGGAAGAAGAAGTAAGGGAAAAGGTTGTTACATGCTTTTGGTGTGTGGTCTTATCTTTAGAGTCTCGTAATATTTATCCCCTAAAATGCAATGGGTTGAGTAGGAATACAATGCAAAGAACCTTGTTCTACCTTGGAATTGAGTGTTGATGGGTTAGGGTTTGCATTTTCTGTGTTAAAAAGTATGTGTGGAGAAATTTTGATAAAGTTTCCTTAGGGTTATCCAAGCCTCCTCATCCTCTTTAAATTGTTAGGATTTATAGAGGAAGAAGGGTGCACTAGACATTGAAATGGTCCTAATTGCATAATGTTCACATCCAATCATAGAGAAGACCATGAAAGTTATGGAATTTGTTAGACTAGGATGATTAATCCTAAGTCTTAAACCACTTTTGATCTTGACAATGGAGATTGATCAATTCTAGTGATTCATTTAAGTGTTATTTTGTAGTTTTTTAGTTAGTCTCTATATTTGAAGTTGGATGAAGTCCTTAATCTTTAAAGAAAGCAAAGTGCCTCTTAATTCGCGACTGCAACTTTATAAATCGTGACAGCGAACTAGACTAAGGCATGTTGACAAATTGGACAGATGGATTCGCAGGCCACCTCTCTGCTGCGACCAATTCAAAGAAAGAAGAGCTAAAGTCATGAATGAATTTGTGATGATTGTCATGCCTAAGTCGTGATTGCAAAATTTGAAGTAACTCAATAGGGAATCAAGTTCACAACCATAGATTGACAAGTGTCCTAGGTGACCGTTGGAAGACAAAAATCACGATGGCAACTTGTGGGTAACAACCATAAATCATGAGAAAAATGACCATTTTTGGCAGACGATTTTGCGTCCTGAGTTACGACCTGTACAAGGAAAATCGCGACTACTACTTTTGTGAGCAGGTGAAAGGCAACGACTATATTTTCCTGGTGAACCAATGACAAGATGACACGTGGACTAGCCGTTAGACACAAACAGGGTTTTTCGCCACAAGTTTTAGCTCCCATATGGAAATTGAAAAATAGCGACCACAAAAGAGTAGTAGCGACCACGAATGAATCCTGATAAGCATTTAATGCAAAAATCTGTCTAGCATACTTTGAAGATTTGCTACCAGTTTTATTGCAATGTCTCTTTGGTGGGTAGAGGCTATAAATACCTCACCAAACTGATGTAAATGCAAAAGAGTTCATTAATTTGTAACCCAAACTCTTGCAATTTTGCTACTCAATCTTTTTTCTTCTTTAGGTGATTGTTTGGTGTAAGCATAAACACCATTTGTAAAGGTTGTAGTGTGAGCCTACAAAAACACTAAGAAATGTTATTATATGAGCCTCAAAAACACAAGTGTAAAGGTTGTTGTGTGAGCCTTCAAAACACAAGTGTAAAAGTTTGGTGTGAGCTTGAAAACACCATTGGAAGATAGTGGAACACCCAATTGTTGAGAATTAGGGAGTGGACATAGGGTCGATTATACTCGAACCACTATAAATCTTATGTCTCAATTCTACTCATTCTCTTTCTTACCTTTTTGTTTTAATTTTTATACACCAATTTAATCCTCCCTTCTTAGTGCCTAGGGACAACAGAATTAGAGTTTCTTGGAGGTTTATACAGCTAAGATATTGGTTGTATAGCCCCTTACATGGCTATATAGTCTTAGGGTTTAAGGGAATATGAATCCATAATCTTCTAAGGGTTAGGGCTTAAGGTATGGCTATACAACCAAGTATAGGATTGTATAAGCATGCTTAGTGGGTTGTGCGTCCCATTAAACTTAGGCTGACAGTCTTGGGCTTTTAGCTTTTATGGTCATGTGCTTGGTTTTTTTTTTTTTTGGGTTTGGGTTTGATTTTAGGGGTTTGTCCTAAGATTTCTTAAGGTTTTATTGTTCTACCTTTTATAATTTCCCATGCATTTTAGGGAATAATTTTAATGATTTTCATTATTGGGCTTATATCTTAGGGCCTCCTATAATCTAGTGCTCATAGTTTGTCCCCCTGCTTTGTGGATCTTAGAAAATAATATTTGAGAATTGACTCTTTGAACAAGACCCAATAAAGTAATGTGACAAATGTAAATGCAAGAATGGATACCAAAGGATATAATTTTTAAGCATCTTTTTAAGCAAGTGCTAAAGCCTATTCTGGCAGCTCTCTAGCAAGTACTAGTGTAATTTTGTGTGCTTCTAATAGCTCTCAAGTAGGTACTAGTCATCCTAACAACTCTCAAGTAGGTACTAGTCATCCTAATATCTCTCTAGTAGTATTAGGTATTTTAACAACTTTCTAACAAGTATTGAGTTTGCCCTAACAACTTTCTAGTAGGTACCAGATGTTTTTACACTTTCAACAACTTTCAAATAGGTATTGGTTGGTTCTAGAGGCTTTCTAGTAAGTACTAGGTGTTTCGCTTATCCTCAAGTGCTTTTTAGCATGTATCCAGTGTGTTCTGTTATTTCCAGTGACTTTTAGGAAGACACTTGATATGTGCCTCTTGAAGATTGTCTCGTGTCATATGTGCCTTTTTGGCACATTAAGATGTCTTCTCATATCTATGTAGTTTCCTTTGCCTTTTAGGAATAAATTTACATCATTACAACCCTTTTGGCTTTCTTGGAGGTGTGTCTCTATTTGAAACTAAGTTTGAACTCAAATATTATGCAAGTATCCCTATAGGATGCAGATAGTCCTTAAATTATAAGTTTCGCTCTAGAGATTCTCTTGATACTTTTGAAGAGGTTAATTTTGTCATTTAGAGGGTATTTTGGTAATTTAATGGGTAACACGAAGGTTTGAACTTGCTTTTTTTAGGCTTTGGTGGTAATAGGGGCAGTTTGGTAATTCTACCTTGGGGTTCTTTTCTTTACACAACTTTAGTGAACTGTACAAATAATCCACCTGTTTGTACAACCAACTTGATGAGACTCCATCCAAAAAGTAGAGAGTTATCTATACAACCATCTGCTTCTATATAAGGGGGTTGAAGGCCCTCCATCTCATTTGTGCTTTCGTCTTTCTCTTTGTTTTCTCCTTCTAAAATTTTTTGACTTTAGCTTTTTAACTTTTTCCTTTTTTCTCGGACTTTCATGATGGTCGGCTTCGATGACACTGAGATGTTCGATATCTCGAAGGAGTTCTTTGGCAAGGAACCAACTATTTACGATGGCTTTGAGTAAATGTGCTCTGCATGGGGCTTTTAAAGGATGAACCCCCTGATGAAGGTGATTGTGAAAATCATCCTTATGGGCTTTGATTCATGGCACAACTTGTCGATGATCTATAATCTGTGCCATTATCTAGTAGGAGCCAGTTCAGGAGTGGTAGGTTTTCCCCTTATTTTTCTTATCGTTTTCAATTTCATTTTGCTTATCAACTTTTCATTTAGTATTGTAGGCTTTGGGCACCGCTTTGGAACTTACTTCCTGCATGCTAACATTAGATTAGCTTTAAAGATATTTAGGGATAGTTATAGGACACTTACCTTTCAATTTTTGAAAAAATTTATTTCATTATATGCCAATTAATTTGTCACATAGATTTGCATGCCCTATATCTTTTAGGAATATGCACAAAATCATTGTAACTAATCTGTGGAATACCTCATGAGGGGTTGAGACACATACCTATGATAAATAAATAAATTATTTATTTATTTATATTTGTAAATTTTCTTATTGATGCTGGATTGAGTTGTGTTACTCTTGTGATACTTCATGCAAGGTTGTTGAACCACACTTAGAACTTTGGCAAAGATTTATTGAAAGAATAAATTTTTATAATTTTCACATAATTTGCGAATGTTCCCTTTGTGACTAGAGTCAATTATTCTGTGCCTTTTCAAATCTCCCCATATTATCCAACCATATGCACATTACAAACACATATATAATGTTACTTTATTTTCTATAAAATTAGATATTACCTTCATGGTGTTGTTATTTTATGTGACTTTAGCTTGTGTGTCTGGGGCCTTCTATGGCTTGAGGTTTTTCTTTATTTGTTCCCCTTTTTTTTATTGTGTGAATGTTGAGTGCTTGCCATTCTTTTTTTTTTTTTTTTTTTTTTTCAGAGTGACATCTTGGTCTAGAAGGGAGGCAGAGCAATGGGCCTAGCTAGGGCATGGTTCCATGAACTGTAGCCTCGAGTCGTAGCCCGCTTGGAGGGGACCATTCTGATGCCTTTCCTATATATGTTGCTAGAGAAGGCTCCTTAGATCAATTCTATAATGAACCAATCGTTAACTGGGTAATGGATGGAAACTACTCACTCTTTTTACCTACCACTGATTAGAGAGGTTACCATCACGCTAGGCAACTTCACCTACTTAACCGAGATCCACTCCTTAGGCATCCCTATTCTCTATTGATTCTAGCATGCATGAGATAGTGCTACAGAGGGATTATCTTCCTCATATTTTAGATTGTGTTCCCTGGATTAAGGGGAGCCTCTCCTTCAAACAAATGAGCATAAAGAATAACTCTCCCAACATCATCGACAATAGCTCATAGGAGGTGATGGATCAAGATGCCCGCTGCTTCCTTTTACAGGGGCTTTGTTATCGAACCCTTTGAAGGCAACGAAGATTTGCTTAGTGCCAGCATTAGAGGACTTGGTAGTTATCTACCATTTTAACTAGGGATCTATGGTGTTGGCTCACTTGTATAGATATTTGGATCAATGTAGTTAGGGTTTGTCATGCATGTGTGGTGCCTAACGAGTGTTCATTATGAGGATCCTCTATTCATTTTTTACTTTGTGTATTTATTCCTTTTTAGTTTATTGAACCTAGCTTGGGAGTTTGGTTAACCAAGTTTGCTTTGATGATTACAAACTCTTATAAAAGCTAACTCTTGTCCAAGTTGATGTGTAAAATCTTGCAGTACATCAATCTTTTGATTAAAGGTTTTTAGAAAAAGAGTTTTGGTAAAACTCTAAGTATTCAAAGCCAATGTGTGTTGTTGCATTTCAATAGGCATTGGTACTTCATCAACGACATTGAAGATTCTCAACAGGTGTTAGAGCATCACCTAAGTATGAGTAAAGGTCTCTAGATCCCTCAACCAACGACTCTCTCAAGAGTCAATAGGCATTGGATGAATCAAACATTTGAGCCTTGGAAGTTGATCTTCAACAATGGTCATTGTAGTTTCAGAATGGGCATGACTCATCGATATCTCAACAGGCTTTGTATTTTCACAACAGGCAATAGACCAAGTGACTTAATGTGAACAAACTCTCTAAGTCTCAACGCAGGCATTAAAAAGCTCCCAGGCATAGCTAAAGTTTTTGGAACCTCCAATGGAACACCTTCATATTTGCAACAAACATTGAGATCTTTCTCAATGAGCATTGGAATCTCATCAACAGTCATTGAAACACTATAGAAAATCTTGAAAAATAGAGCATCAAGTTCACTTCCTCCTAAAAACATACAACAAGCATTATCCATATCTCAATAGGAGTTAAAGTTGAATTCCAACAAGCATTGAGAAGCTCTAATAGGTGTTGAAGGAGTTAATGTTAGAAGAGAAGCATCTAGGTAAATCTCTCCCTAACAGTTAGTTCCAATAGGCATTTCAATTAGATCAATGACCATTGAAATTGTATTCTAACCCAACAATAGACATAGAGACTATCCAACAGGCGTTGAGTGACTACTCTATGACATGGAGTTACAACCTTCTTTCTAAGGGCTAGTTCCATGTCTTTGCCTATAAAAGGACCTTCCCACAGCATAAATAAGAAGGGAAAAATGGTAAAAAAATGAGTATTTTCTGTTATGAAAGCAATCTTTGAATAAACAGGGTGAGACAAGTCTGATCTAGCTTCAAGGGAAGATCATTGTCAAAAGCTTGCAAAAATTATCTTCAAAACATAATTGAAGGATAAGCTTTAAGACTTATCTTAAAACACTCCACCAAATCAAACATATCTTATGAGTGTATTCTATATTGTTTATTGCTTGAGTGAAAGTGCTTTTTCACGTTTTTTAGTTGTAAATTCATTTGAGAAAGCTTTTGGTTAGGAGATCTTAGAAGATTTAAAACCATTTTTGTGAAAGGTCTAAGGTAATACCTGCAAACTACTTTGGGAAATGATTTTAGTAGTAGCTAAAAGTCTACTTGTAATGGCTTGGTAGTGCCTAGAAACTACTATTGTAAAGGTAGTTGACAACACCTATAAGTTATATAGATAGTGAAATGCTAGTGGGAAAACTAGAGGAGAGGACGTAGGCAAAATTGTATCAAACCTCTATAAATTGATTATCTCAATTCTACATTGTTTCTATACATATTTTTAATTATTTTTACTTGCCATTGCCTTATTGAACCCCTTTTAGGGCACCAAGGGACAATAATTGGTATAAGATCCTGTGTCTCTATCAAAGATTAAGTGCTTAAAGTAAGGATCATGGTAAGTCATGAGGAATTATAATCAATCCACAAACCCTCATTCTTCAAAAGAGATGACTACGGATATTAGAAAAACCATATAGAGATTTTTATAAACAGTGAAACCATAAATCCATGGCACATTGTTAAAGAAGCAAGAGAAGTTCCAACTAAACTAGTTAGGGATGTTCTAGTACCCAAGCCCAATAGTGAATGGACAACAAAAGAGAAGAAGACAAATTTGAAAAATAAACGAGCTATACACATTCTTTTCTATACATTCCCTAAATCTCAGTACGCTATGCTACAAATGTGCACATCAACAAAAGAAATTTGCGACACCTTACAAACTCAATATAAAGGTACCAACGAGGTCAATAAAAAAAAGATACAAATGCCTATTTACGCGTATGAAACATTTGTATATCAACTAGTGAAACCATCACTAAGATGTACAATAGGTTTATTGACATATTGGGCACTCTCAAAACTCTTAGAAAGTCCTACTCCAATGAGGATATGGTAGTAAAGATCTTAAAAATGCTTTTCAAAGACAACTAGGAAGCCAAGAAGACAACAATAGAAGAAGCTAACAAACTGGAAGTCCTGTCACTAGATGTGCTTATGGAGAAGCTACTAGCCAATGAAATCACTCTTGAGAAGCCAGCTAAAAGCTCTAAAGTGAGAAAGAAAGATTTGGCCCTAAAAGCCAAAGAGGTACACTTTGCATCCCCTTCTTCTTCTTATTTGCTAACATATTCTTCTAGTGACGATAAAAACAATAGTGAAGATGAGCACCTTACCCTTGTAACAAATAAAGTAAAGAAATTTCTTTCAACTCAAAAGAGTAAAAAGGCAAGAAGGTACAAGTAGAAAATAATAAGACTAAACTCATTCGCTATTGATGCAATAAGAGAGGGCACATCAAGTTAGATTATCCTAAGGTAAAGCAGAACAAAGTTCGTGTTAAGAAACACACCTCCGAGAAAGATAAGGAAGTGTATACAACTACTTGGGATGATACAAGTGACTTTAAACCTAATGAAGAGGATACTAGAAAGGAGTTGGCCAATCTTTGTCTCATGACAATTGATGAGAAATATGAAGTCTTTAAATGAGCACTCCTCTAAAAATTATAGTGACAATGATTATGAGCATGAGGTAAATCCCCTTGATTCTTATTCTAGAGAAGACTTATATTTAATTATTACTAAGCTGACCATAAAAATTGAGACTTTCAAGTTTAACACTTCCTCTCTTAAGAAAGATAACAAATCTTTAAAAGATTATGCTAAGAGTAAAGAGACTTTAGCTAAGGAGATTGAGTCTCTAATTGCCGAGAATTCTAAGCACAAGGATAATCTCAACAAATTCACCAAAGGAAAGGAGAAATTAGACTCCATCCTTGAAATTCAAAGGAGCCTATCCATTAAGCATGGATTAGGATATAATGCTTCTACCTCTACTGCTCCTTCTACTTCTAAAATAGTCTTTGTTAAGGCTAAGGAAGTTAGTATGCCTAAGCCAATGAGAATGCCAAAAGTTCCTAAAAAAGGAAATGCCAAGACCAATAGCTTAGAGGCTAAGTTTCAACCTATTCATACACAACTGAGGCTTATTCCTCTTAGAGCAAACTATACGTACATGTATCATTCTAACAAGCCAAAGAGGCAAAATCTCCAAAGCCACAGTAATTGACATAATAATGCTTATAGATATATACCTCATATGAGAGCACCTCACATGAGAGTCACTCCTAAACACTTAGCTTAAAGGAGTTACAAATCTCATAAACACCATATGCATGCTCCACCTAAAAATAGGACACTGGTGCACTTTAATGGTGAGTGCTTTTACTATGGTATTTATGGGCACATTGCCTAACATTCCCTTTCTAGAAAGCATAATGAACACATGGCTAGATCTAACCCTCTAGGACCTAAGAAGATTTGGGTACCTAAGACTTGATTCTCTTTATTTTGCAGATGTGCTTAAAATTGCAAGTTGGAAAGCAAGAGTGGTATCTTGACAATGGATGGTCAAAGCACATGGCAAGAGAAAAGGAGTTATTCACTCAATTAGAATAAATTGAAGGACTTAGGAATGTATCATTTAGAGATAATAGGAAAGCCAAAATCATTAACGTAGGAAAAATTGGCAAGAATGTTGATTCACTTGTCCTTGATAAAGTATTACTTGTTGATGGACTCAAACACAATCTGCTAAGTGTAAGTCAGATTTTTGACAAAGGCCTTAAAGTTATGTTTAAACCATAAGCTTGCTATGTGTTAAGGATGAGTGACAACAAAATTTTGTTCATTAGTAGGAGAAGTCATAACATTTATGTTATTAATTTAAATTCTCACATTAACCATGATGCAAAATGTCTAGTATCTATAGTGGATGAAGGTAAAGCCTAACATAGAAGGCTAAGACATACTAGCATGAAACTCTTCACCAAGCTAAAAAGGAGAAACTTGATTAAAGGTCTACCTAAAATCAAGTTTACAAAGGAAGGAGTCTGTGAAGCATGTCAAAAGGGAAAACAAGTAAGATCTTCATTCAAAGCCAAGAACAAGGTAAGTTCATATAGACCTTTACAATTACTTCATATGGATATGCTTAGACATATTAGAGTGTCTAGCTTGGGAGGCATGCATTATGCATTTGTCATAGTATATGACAACTTTAAGTATACTTGGGTGTTATTCCTCCCTCACAAGGACTCTTATTTTGATGCATTTAAGACCTTTGCCAAGAGAATTCAAAACCAAAAGAGTTTGAAAATCTCTTTAATTAGAAGTGACTATGGAGGAGAGTTTAAGAATGCTAAGTTCCATAGCTTTTGTGATGAGTATGGTATCTCACACAACTTCTCAACTCCTAGCACACCACAATAGAATAATGTGGCAAAAAGGAAGAATAGAACTCTTTAAGAGATGGCTAGGACCATATTAAATGACTACAATCTTTCTTAGTATTTTTGGTCTAAAACTATAAACACTTCTTATTATGTCTTGAATAAAGTGTTAGTCAGACCCTTGTTGAAGAAAACTCCCTATAAGTTATGGAATAATAGTAAGCCCAAGATTACATATTTTAGAGTTTTTGGTTGCAAGTGTTTTATACTAAACACTAAGACAACATTAGTAAGTTTGACTCCAAATCCAATGAAGGAATTTTCCTTGGATACTCTATTACCAATAAAGGGTATAAAGTCATCAACAAAAGAACATTTGTTATAGAGGGGTTTATATATGTTGTATTTGATGAATCTAACCCCATTTCCTCAAGACTAGAAGAAGATGTTGATGATCTTGTAGGTCCTATGAGTGAGCTAAACATTGAAAAAGATGGAAAGGGTATAGACAAGCCACAAAAGATAAGGAGTTAAGAAAATATAGATCGACCTCTTCCTACTCCAAATGAAGAGCAAATTCAACTGGAAAGGGACTGAGTTTTCTAGAAAGATCATCCAAAAGATCTCTTCATTGGTGATGCTTTATGTCTGGTAACTACTAGATCATCATTTAGAAATGCATATACCAATCTTGCTTTTGTTTCCCTTATTGAGCCTAAGACCATAGATGAGGCCATTAAAGATGAACATTGGATACTTGCTATGTAAGATGAACTCAATCTATTTGGAAGGAACAAAGTATGGACTTTAGTTTCTAGACCTAAAAAAATTCCATTATTGGAACCAAATGGGTCTTTAGAAATAAGCTTGATGAGCATGGAACCATTGTTAGGATTAAAGCTCGATTAGTAGCCAAAGGCTATAACTAAAAAGAGGGAATTGACTTTGATGGGAACTTTACACTAGTAGCAAGATTGGAAGCCTTTAGGATTTTGCTTGCATTTGCATCTCATTTGAATTTTAAATTATATCAAATGGATGTCAAAAGTGCTTTCCTTAATAATTGATGAAGAAGTATATGTTGAACAAACCCTTAGTTTTGAAAGCCATTGCTTTCCTAACCATGTGTTGAAGCTCATGAAAGCCCTATATGGCTTGAAATAAGCTCTAATAGCTTGGTATAAAAGTTGGGCAACTTTCTTTTAAAGAACGGATTTTCCAAAGTGTGGTAGACACAACACTATTCTCTAAAGAGAAGAAGGACTTGTTACTTGTGCAAATATATATAGATGGTATCATTTTTGGTGCCACTAATGTTTGCTTATGCGAAGATTTCTCCAAAATAATGAAAAGATGAGTATGATGTAAAAGCTCAAGTTCTTTCTCAGATTACAAATCAAATAAAGGAAGGAGGAATTCTTCATCAACCAAGCCAAATACAAAAGGGAACTAATCAAAAGATTTGGCATGGAGAACAACAAACCATGTAAAACTCCAATGAACACTAACATCAAGCTAAGCATAAATGAACATGGTAAGGTTATGTATCAGATGATGTATAGAGGTATGATTGGTAGTCTTCTCTATTTAAGAACATTTAGGCCTGATATTATGTTCAGTGTATGCTTATGTGCTAGATATTACAATCCAAAAGAGTCTCATTTGCATGATGTAAAAAATATACTCTAATACCTTATTAGTACTCCCAACTTAGGACTTTGGTATCCTAAGAGTTATTCATTTGAGTTGAATACATTTTAATATGTTGATTTTGATGGGTGTACTTTAGATAGAAAAAACACTTTAGGCACATGTCAATTACTTGGTCAATGTTTAGTGTCTTGGAGTAGAAAAAAGCAAAATTCAGTTGCTTTGTTAATTGCTGAAGTAAAGTATATGAGAACAGGTCTTTATTGTGCTCAAATCCTATGAATGAAGTAACAACTTCTTGATTACAAGGTTATGGTAAATTAAGTAGCCATTAAGTGTGACAACACTAGTGCCATCAATCTATCTAGAAATCATATTTAGCATTTGAGGAGTAAGCATATAGATATAAGACATCACTTTCTTAAGGACCATGCTAATAAAGGTGATATTATACTAGAATTTGTTGATACTAACCATCAATTGGAAGATATGTTCACTAAACCTCTTTGTAATGAAAGGATGCAATTCATCAAAAGAGAACCTAAAATGATTGATGCAAGTACATTGAATTAACTTCAATAGGTTCTTCTCTTTCACTTTTGTTGATACATGCATATTGATTGGTTGATGATTGATATATTACTTGAAATGATTACCATTAAAGTCTTTAGACTTTATAAGGTAAAGACTTTAATTATGCATTATCTTGATCAAATTTCCTTATATTAATTAAATTCATGTCTATATCATTGAGTTTGATTAATAATTTACATCAACTAAGTTTTTAAAATGATTGCATATTTGAATTATCTATTTTAAACTTAGTTTTGTTTTAGAAAACATAGTTAATGATCATTGCATGTTTCCTAATGACTGTTGCATTATTAGTGAGTTCCATATTTTAGCTTTTATATGTACCCACGATCGTTGTGTTTTCCAATGACCGTTGTTCTTCACCCAATGGGCATTGCGAGCAACCACCATCGGTGGATGACGAACATTTGCTCAATCACTTTAACGGTCATGTCCAATGACCGTTATTATATTCACAACAACCGTTGAACATTCCTAATGGTTATTTTCTTTTAAATTGAAAGAGGGCTCACTAAACTTTTTTATAAACTTGCCAAACCCTAAAGTTGGCTTTCTATGCTTTTACTATGTTGTCGACTCTCTCTCTCTCTCTCTCTATTTGCTGCTTTTATTTCATTTGCATTTTACTTGCATCAATCCTCAAACACTTAACCAAATGGCACCCAAACTTGAGTCAACCAAGAGATACGGACAACTAGTAAAAAAGAACCCTCAACCCTCCTACTCAAGCTCAGAGATAGAGAAAAATTTAGGCTTAATGCTAGCATAACAAAAGAAAAAGGACATTGGACCCTCTTTTATGCCACAAGCCTTAAAGAAATCCAAACCTAGCCTAGAATCAAAGGGAAAAGGGAAGGAAATAGAAACAGAGCAAACCCCTCTCATTATTTAAGAATTCCATCTTAAAATAAAGAAGAAAAGGAATTGACCCTTAAACTATTTAAAAGACATCTTGGGGGAGGTAAATTCTTCGGATGGGATGATCTACAAAGGTATGGATTAACAAAACAAATGAAGGAATTAATAGTAGGGGTAATGTGGGAACTATCTTGTCACATGAAATAGCCCTCCTCTCTAGAGCTCACAGTAGAATTTCTCACCATATTGGATGTTTTGGGAAGTGATTGCCATGCATATGCGTAAGAAAGAATGATCAATTTTAGTCTTTTTAGCAAAAAAGACACTTTAAGGCCTAAAGAACTAGCAGGATGCTTTGATGCCACCATAACTAGAATAATAGAGCCTCCTCCCATTTTTAAAGTAGATGAAAATCAAATTTGAAAGTCAATAATGGATGGGAAAAGCAACTATAACAACAATAACAACAAGGCATCAAAGATAAAGAACCAAGCCTTAAGAATAGTTCACCCGTTTCATTATTTGGAGCATCAATAGGAGACCTCAATCCAATGGCAACTGGACCATCACAGACTTGTTCTATCTCTGATGCATGAAGAACAAGCAAAGGATCAACACACCCTTATTCTTAATGTAAAGAATTGATGGACAAATAGATAAAGGCAATGAATTTGTGATGGGTCACTACATTACCAAAATTGCCAAATATGTAAAGGCAATTCCCCCAACATAGGAAGAACTTGAAGAAAAAAAACATTGTGTTGGAAAAACTACCACACAATGAATCAATAAGTGAAAAGATGCTTTTAAGCATTGGGATCCTTCAAAGGCTAAACACTGGCTTAATCAATAGAATATCAGAAGAAGGAGAGACCTTTGAATAAGAACATGAGGAAGAAAATGTTAAGGAAGCTATCATAATAGGGATTGTTGTTTTTGAAGGGACTAGAACTAATGCTCCTGTTCCTGCTACATCTCTCTCTAACTTTAAAATAAAGGTCCTTGATCAACTGACAATTATTTCTAGTGGAGTTTAATGGGTTGAGTTTTCTATTATCTTTCTTCACCAAAAGGTACAAAAACTTCTAAGGGACATAAAGGATGTCAACCAGACCTTAAAAAGGTTTAAATTTGCAACCTCGAACTCCAGCCACTCTAACAGAGTTAGATGTAATAATTGAGCCCAAGGACAAACCCTAGAACCAACCCTACAACCCTTTCCTCCAATCATCCCTTCCATCTCATATTACATATTTTGTCTTTGTTTCACCTTTTTTTTTAAATCTTTGTTCTTGTTTTCTAAAAAATAGTTGACGTAAAGGACAATATGCTTAGTGCTATAAATATCTTCTCTCTTTGCTCATGTCATCATTTGAGTTTCCATTTCCTTTATTATTACTATACTTGTGTGTCTCTTTTTGATAATGTTAAAGAGGGAGAAGATAAGAAAAGCAAAAGTAAAAGTAAATAAGTCAGGGGGTGAAGGTATAAGAAAGCAAGCTAAGGTAAAGAAGAAGGTATATTTGCATGAAAAAGATAAGGAAAATGTATTGCATGTGACTTGCTTTAACAGTACATTACTAAGGGAAACAAGTATATATATAGATTTGTTTTGTAAAGCACTTGGTACGTATAACTTGCTTTAACAGTGTATAAAATTTGAAACAAAGAGGGAGTAACATGATTGATTATAACTTATGCACTTGAATTTGAATCACATTGTTTGATAGGTTGTTATACTTAAGGATCATTTGATGTACATTTCTCACCTCTTGTAAGATTGATTAACCTTGATATATTGTTTGTCATAATCAAAAAGAGGGAGAATGTTGAACCTAGCTTGGGAGTTTGGTGAACCAAGCTTGTTTTGATGAGTACAAACACATTCAAAAGCTAACTCTTATCTAAGTTGGTATGTAAAATCTTATAGGTATATCAATCTTTTGATCAAAGGCTTTTGGAAAGAGAGTTTGCGTAAAAACTCTAAGTTTTCAAAACCAATAGGTTTTGTTGCATTTCAACAGGCGTTAGTACTTCATCAACGAGTGTTGCAGATTCTCAATAGGCATTGGAGCATCACTTGAGTATGAGTAAAGGTCTTTGAACCCCTCTACTAATGGCTTTCTCAAGAGTCAATAGGCATTGGATGAATCAAACATTTGAGCCTTAGAAGTTGATCTTCAACAACGGGCATTACAATTTCGCAACGGGCATGGCTCATTAATATCTCAATAGGCATTGGACCAAGTGACTTGATGGGAATATAAATCACAAAGTCTCGACACGGGCATTGGATTTTTACCAACGGGCATTGAAATGCTCCCAAGCATAGCTAAAGTTTTTGGACCCACTAACGGGACACCTTCATATTTGTAATAGGCATTGAGATCTTTCTCAACGGGCATTGGAAGCTCACCAATAATCATTGAAACACTGTGGAAAATCTTGAAAAATAGAACATCAAGTTCACTTCCTCCTAGAAACTTACAACGAGCATCGTCCATATCTTAATAGGAGTTAAAGTTAAATTCCAACAAGCATTGAAGGAGTTAGTGACTAAAAATTAAGAAGGTCAGAAGAAAAACATCTAGGCAAATCTTTGTCTAATAGCTAGTTCCAACAGGCATTTCAATGAGATTAACGACCATTGAAGTTATATTCTCACCTAACAACGGGTGTAGAGACTGTCCAATAGGCATTGAGTGACTACTATATGACATGGAGTAACAACCTTATTTCTAACTGCTAGTTCCATGTCTTTACCTATAAAAAGACCCTTCCACAACAAAAATAAGAAGAGAAAAATGGTAAAAAGTGAGTATTTTTTTTTATTTTAAAACAATTTTGAATAAAAAAGTGAGTATTTTTTTTTTATTTTGAAAGCAATCTTTCAATAAAAGGGGTGAAACAAGTGTGAACTACCTTCAAAGGAAGATCAGTGTTTAAAGCTTACAAAAGTTAACTTCAAAACAGAGTTGAAGAACAAGTTTTAAGACTTCTCTTAAAATGCTCCACCAAATCAAACATATCTTATTAGTGCATTCTATATTGTTTATTGCTTGAGTGAGAGTATTTTTTCTCATCTTTTAAGTTGTAAATTCTTTTGAGAAATCTAAAACCATTTTTATAAAAGGTGCAAGGTAGTATTTGCAAACTACTTTGGGAAATGGTTTTAGTAGCACCCAAAAGTCTACTTGTAATGACTTGGTAATGCTCGAAAACTACTATTATAAAGTTGGTTGATAACACCTATAAGCTATTTGGATAGCGAAAGGCTCTAGTGGAAAAACTAGAAAGGATATAGGCAGAATTGCGTTTGAACCTCTATAAACTAATTGTCTCGATTCTTCATTATTTTCACATATATTTTTAATTATTTTTACTTGCCATTGCCCTATTCAACCCCTTTCTAGGGCACCAAAGGACAACATTGTAACATCCCTATCCTTATTCATTGGCATTATCACATGAATATATTCATTGCACAAATGATATGAAATCACATATGAGCATATGCACTATATCAAATGATATGAAATCTCACATGAACATATGCATAGGATAAATAATCATTTAGACACGTGAATTGTAAAAACGCGATAATGACAATTGCACCGTTGCATTTGGAATGCTTGAACATATATACAATGTTTGCATAGTTATATGACAAATTATTTCATGTTGTGTGCTTATTATAGCATCATAAATAATGGTGTTTGAGAGCTCATCTAAAAGTATAAAGAGCATCTAGAAATTAGAGGATGGACAAAGGAGATGAAGGAATGAAGAAAAT
>CATIWR010103047.1:0-37994 GCA_949677035.1 Omphalea diandra | reverse complement strand
AAAAACTAAGAGTAAGGGACTCACGTGGACCGCTATAAGATTTTTTATAAAAGAAAGAGAGGCTGCTAAAAAGTTTGAGCCGGAGATGATTGAGAAGTTAAAGTTATTAGGTGAGGATGTTGTTGAAATTGAAAGGCTTTTTTATGGCTGGATGTTGGTGAACTAGGATATCAAAATTATCAAGGCTCATCCAAATAAGAAGATGGGAGGAAGAAAAAGAAGAAAGGGAAGTAGATTATAGGGACAAAAGATGATAAAAAATTAGGTCAACCTATGGTTTTCAATGGTCCTTAGTCTATATAGCCATGGAAGGATAATAAGAGGATCACTAATGAATAGGTAATGTAGTACTGCTGGATCAAAATTTTTAGGTCACCAAGGAAGATGATGTAAGGAAAGGGTCTGACTTGACAAAGCAAAGAGCACCCTTTGTAGACCTAGAATGGGAGTACACCGAGCCGTGCAAGTTCACTGAAGCTACTTACTTTTATAGCAATAATGGAGTCTACTGAGGTAGATGGTGTTACACTTTGGGCAAACCTTTTGAAGATTAAGCTAAGGAATGATCAATTGAAATAGAGTTTGAGGAAGTTATCATGGCTATCACTAGTACCGAAAAGGGGGAAGAGCCATACCCTATATAGAATGCTAATCTCAGAGGTCTAACTGATGAAACAAAGGTACATAAGTGGAAAAGGCCAATGAGACTCTAGGCAACCAACCAGATGGAGACTTTTTTTACACCACTGATGTTCTTATTTCTAGTCTCTTTGAGGACGATGATATATTTCTTTCTAAGTTCAAGGCTATGAATAATGAGTTTGTTATTATGTGTTGTATTTCCTGATGGTAATGTGCATAACATGCATTAGTTTTATACATACCACTACATTTAATCTTGGCACATAAAAAAATTTAAAAATCTTGTTCATTGCTAGCCATGTCACACTAGTGGAGTGAAGGAAGTTTGAGCAGTTACTCAAGAAATATCAGAGGGTCTTTGCCTGGATATATGAAAACATGCTAGGGATTGACAGGTAAATTATAAAACATAGAATTCCAACCTAACCACATGTGAGGCCAATGAAATAAAACTGCAAAGGATGAGACTCGAGTGGGCCTAGTTAGTTGAATCCCAAGCTTTTAGAGGTGGTAGACAAACCAGAGTGGTTAGCCAGCATAGTACTTGTACTAAAGAAGGATAGAAAAGTAAGATGTGCATTGAGTATAGGGATTTGAACAAAGCATATCCAAAGGATGACTTCTCTTTGCCATATATTGATGCATTGGTTGGCAGTGCCATAACATGTGTTATGTATTCCTTCATGGATGGGTTATCTGGGTATAACCAAATTCTCATTGCCATCACGAATAAATTAAAGACATCATTCATCATAGAATATAGGATGTATTGCTATAAGGTGACGTCGTTTGAATTGAAGAACGTGGAAGCGATGTACCAGTGAATGGAAATGAACTTGTAGCATGACTTAATCCATAAAAAATTGAAGGTGCAAGTGGATGACATGATAGTTAAGTTCAAAATAAGGGAAGTGCATTTTGAGGCTTTAAACAAGTTTCAAAAAAAGCTGATGAATATAATTTAAGGCTAAATCTAAAGAAATGTACGTTTGGAGCTACCTTCGATAAGTTGTTGGAACAAGTGATCAATGAGAAAGGCATTGAAATACATCATGACAAGTTTTAGGCAATCCAAGACATGCCAACACCTAAGACAGAGAAAGAAGTACAAGGTTTCTTATGCTGCTTATAATGCATGAACTGGTTCTTAATGAGATTGACCCCATCTGTGAACCCATTCTCAATTTACTAATGAAAGAATAATCGATGGAATGGAATGAATAGTGTTAAAAGGCGTTCAAGAAAGTAAAAGATTATTTGACTAACCCACTAACATTAAAGCCACTATCCGACGGTGGAAGATAGTTTTTTAGGTGCCATGCTAGCTTAAGAAGATGAAGTGATGAGCAAGCACACATTATATTACCTCAACAAGAAATTATTATCTGTTGGCCCTTTAGCACTAAGAAGGAGAGGTTGAATTGGTGTGGAATTTTTTTAAAAAAAGAATTGTAAGAAAGGTGAAGAATAAGAAAATTAAAAAAGTAGGAGAGTAAGTGAACACGTAAAGTTTTATAGTGGTTTGGGTGCTAATTAACCCTACATCCAGTTTCCAATTTCTCACAATTTGGTGTTCTACTAACACTAAATGGTGTTTCCAATCTCACATCAAACTTGTCTACTTTGTGTTTTATGGCTCACATAATAACCTTACAACTTGTGTTTTAAGGCTCACACAAAAACCTTTTGGTGTTTCCTAAAGGTTCACACTTAACCTATTATAAGAGTTTTACAGCGAGGCTAACTCTTAAACCCAATTACAATGGTGTTTAATACTTACACCTAACAATATCATTTCACATATAAAGAATTAAGGTTGAGAAACAAAATTTCAAGAGTTTGGCTATATTCAATGTTATTCCCTTGCATTCATGTATGTTTGGTGGAGTACTTATAGGTCATAACCATAAAAAATATGTCACTAAAAAGCTGTATAAATCTCTAAGGCATGTTAGGTAGATATTACATTAAATGCCTGTCAGACTGATTTCGTAATCATAACTAGAAAGTCGTGGTCGTGATTTTTCATCTTATGCTAAAAGGTTGGAATCATAGTAAAGAGCCCCATTTATGTGTAACAGATGTTCTATGTGGCATGTTATTGTTGGTCTTCCAATACAAATAGTAATTGTGTTCATTTAACCAACCAAAAATTCATAGTAGCAATTTAAGTTATTCTTGGATGCAATTGGCATTACGAATCCTTTCTTTGATAAAGAGAGTGTTAGCCCTAGGCACCAAGAAGGGGGGTTGAATTGGTGTATGAAAAAAATTTAAAAAGAGGATAAAGAAGAATAGAAAAGAAGACACATAATTTATAGTGGTTCAGGTATAATCAACCATATGTTCACTCCCCAATTCTCTGCAATTAGGTGTTTCATTAACTTAAAATGGTGTTTCCAAGCTCACACCCAACTTTTACACTTTGTGTTTTCAAGGCTTACACAACAACCTTTCTTACAAGTATTTTCTAAGGCTAACACTAAAACCTCTTTTATGTGTTTTCACAGGCTCACACTAAAACCTTTCTTTAGTGTTTTTACAGGCTCACACTTAAACCTATTACAATTGGTGTTTATACTCACACCAAATAATCACTTAAAGAATAGAAAGAATAAGTAGCAAAAGTGCAAGAATTTTGTTACAAGTTAATGAATTATCTTGCAATTACATTTGTTTGGTAGAGTATTTATAGCCCATACCCACTAAAGAGATATTACACTAAGAAGCTCATTAAATCTCCAAATCATGCTCGATAGACTCCACATTAATTGCATAACAGGCGTGAGTCGCAGTCACTATTAAGGATTTGCGATCGCGACTTTCCAATTTCCATACGAAAGCTAAAAATTACGACGAAAAACCTCGTTTGTGTCTAATGGCTAGTCCACATGTCATCTCCTCATTAGTCTATCAGGAAAATATAATTGTTGCTTTCTAACTGCCACAAAAGTCAAGGTCGCGATTCTTTTTTGCACAGGGCAGGACTTATAACGTGAATTCTTATATTTGAAAGACAATCTTCTTCTTTTTGAATTGCGATCGCTACCAAAAATGTCGCCTTCATGAATTTTGTTCTTCAACGGATACCTGGGACACTTGGCACATTGTGGTTATGGACTTGGTTCCCTATTTAGACACTATGAATTTTGTGATCACGAATGAGATGCAACACTGACCGCGAATTCGTCTGTGACTTTGATACTCCTAGCTTTAGATGATTTGAGGTGAAGATGATGCCCGCGAATTCATCTGGCCTAGTTTCACCCTGTTCTTGAGCTAGGTCGCGGTTGCGAATTATAAGTCACTGACTGTGAATTTGGATGAACTTTGCCTTCTTGAATATTATGAACTCCATCCAACTTCCACTTGAAAATTTAACTTAATTATGCAAAATAACACTTAATTGAAACATTAGGATTGATCAATCTCCTTTGTCAAGATCAAAAAGAGGTCCAAGACTTAGGATTAACTATCCTAGTCCAACATCGAGATTGCTTAAATAGGTCGCAGTCTCGAAAACCATTTTGCCCTCAAGAATTTTGACGTGTAAATAGTTATCTTAGACACCTAGCAAGCTATGGTTGTGGAATCAGTTTCCTCCAAGCAACTATAAAAGTCGCGATCGTGATTCCCAATGCAAAGCCTATCGCTAATCCGTTTATTTACTCTTTGTGGCTTTCTTGGTTTGGTTACACCTTATAGCTATGGGAGAATCCTTATAGCTCACTACACACTCCACCATGCAAAGCAAGGATAGCTACCCACCACGTGGTCCTTAAGATCCAACCCCTACAATAGGTCTAGCTCGATGGCCCATGCCTGTTAATAAGCAATGATGTGAGCTCCAAAATGATGAAACAAGTCTACGGAACAAAAAAAATAGGGGAGATCAACAATACTCATAGTCAAAAACTTATAGGCATTGCACATGTAGCTCGTGCCTTAAAAGCACCAATCGAGATAATGGTAGAGGTATGGTAATGCCACAGACCCCTAGTCAAAGTGGTACAACAAGCCTAAGTCCTTTAGCACTAGCACTAAACATAACACCACCACCCCAAAATTATTAGAGAACACAAATATGGACAAGGCATATAATAAGTAGCAGCGTGCGTGCTGATTGACCACCTCGGTGGGACTATCATTGGTGACAACAGGAGTGTTTATTTGGATGCTCGACCTCCTCATGATCCTACTCCCCTTCAATAAAGGAATGCAACTCAAGAATCTCCATAAATAATCCCTCTAAATATTTGAATTGTGTAATCCAGAATCAGTATGCAGTGGAATGCCCACGAACCGTAACCCGATCAAAAAAGTGAAGTCCTCGGGAGTGAACGTGATCTCACCAATGAATGGCATATGAAAGGTGTGAGTTGTGACCATCCATTGCTCCACCAGTACATGCACCATCGATAGATTGATCCTCAGTGTTTCATCGAAAAGCATCCATAGAAAGGTACAAATCCTAGTCCCCTCTACATAAGTCATAACTCGAGGATGAAATTTATGGCCCCACACCCCAGTATGATAGTTGGTGTTACCTCCTTTCTAAAAAGAGACAATCCCCTAAGAAGGAAAATAACCTTTGATAGCCTATGTGGGATTTAAGAGGTAAAACTCTTTATTTCGTACATGGATATAATGATGAGTTATTTATGTTTAAAAATTGTTATGTTTTTGAGATTGAAGTATCGTTCTGCATTTACTTACTGAGTATGTAAACTCACTCTTTTGTATGAAATCTTATTTTAGGAAGAGTAGACTAAAGATTGCATCCAGTATACTTTTCGAAGTTGTTGTCTAGCAGTGTAAGAGAGGTTGGGGCAGTATGCAGTTAATTAGTATTTTAGTTTGTTTGTTCATGTATGTTTTGTTGTAAATAGTTACTAAGTGGTGAACAAAAGACATAGTGGAAAAAAAATTTTTGAATCAGGTCTTTTAAATGATAATGGATAGACTTAGAGAGAAAATTAAATGATTATTAATTGGGGTGTCACACTTCTCAACATCGAACATCACATTGTTGTGAAACTAAATCATCTCAATCGCCTGAAGAAGTTAAGGTAGCCTATAATGTAAAGAGAGGAAGTTTAGAGATAGAGGAGTAATAGCGCGAATGAGGCCAATTGCCTTTAGATTAGCTTATATAATTGCCCCGGGTTGTACAATCCTCATTGGGTTATATAGCCTAGCTGTCCTAGCTCGCTCTTCTTAGCCTAGCAAACCCAGCCACCCCCTCAACTCCATTCAGCCTAACCTCCTTAAAAAATCTAAACTATGCCTAAAATTATCTAAATGGCCTAACTCCCTAACAAGCCATACTACACCTAAAATTACAAAAATGCCCTTAATTTTTTTAAAAAGCCATAGAACACATAAATCACTTGAATACCTTTAACTACTCAGGGAACACTAGTGCATCCAATTTAGCAAAAGGCTCACATTCCATATAAAACATCTAGAAAATTCTTTAAGTTTTCTTATTCAAATCAGGCCACTAAAATGTCTTTCAATAACAAAATTTACCCCTTTAAGGCCTCATTAATACTTCCAAGAGGAAATAACTCCTCCCAAAAATGGCAAAATCTAAGGAACACTTCTACAGCATCTCAGGCTAGGCCCATTACCCGGAGATTAGGATAGACTTTCGAGACAGCTAAAAGAGCTATGAAGATATGAATTTAGTTTTACCAATGCTAGAAGTGCTCAAATCACCCAAGGGCATCTATGAGCAAGAGTCATCAATTAGAAAGATTGAAGCAGCCTCAAAGAAATGCAAGAACTAGAGTGATCATGAAAGGCTAGTTATCTAATACAAAATGACAGGTACTTGCTTGAAAACGACCATAACTACCCTAGTTCCTACTAGAAAGTCGTTGGAGAGCTGTTAAAGTAGTTAATACTTACTAGAGGTTTGCTAAGAAGATCAATATGAGTACTTGCTAGAAGGGCTATTGGAAGGCAAAATTTATCCTTAATACATGTTAAAGGGCTGCCAAAAAGCTTAGTACTAGCTAAAGGGTTGTTAAGGAGATCAACCCTAGTACTTGCTAGAAGGGCTGCTGGAAGGAAAAATTTAGCCTTGGTACTCACTAGAGGGTACCTGTTAAAGGGTTGCTAAGGAGATCAACACCAACACTTGCCATATGGGCTACTAAAAGGCAAAATTTAACGTTAGTACCTACTAAAGGGCTACCAAGAAGCTTAGTTCTTGCTAAAGGACTATTAAAAAGATTAACGCTAGTACTTGCTAGAGGGCTATTGGAAGGTGAAGCTCAACATTAGTACTTGTTAAAGGGCTTTTAAAAAGCTTAGTACTTGCTCGAGAAGCTGCTTAGAAGTTTGTATTCTTTATCTAGTATTCAAGTTTATAACTAATGTTTTATTGTGTCTTGTCCAATAGTCATATTTTTTAAGGCCCACAAAGTAGGTGCAAACTATAAAAATTGGATTTTGGGCCCTAGGATGCAAAGCCTAATGATGAAATCACTAAACCAAATCCCCATAATGTAAAAGGGAGTTGCCTAAATGGTGAGATCAAATACCCTAGGAAACCTTAGAGAAGTCCAAAACTAAGCCTAAGATCAAGTCCAAGGCCAAGCCTAAGGACCAAACCCAAACTTATCCCAAGACTACCAGCGCTTGATGGGCTATACAGCCTAATAAATAAGGCTTTACAACCTTCAATTTAAGGTTGTAAAACCTACCTTATGGATGTACAACTTTCTTAAAACCCCAAATTAGGGAACATTGTAGAACTGGTCCCTCATCTTAAGGTTATATAACCATAGTAATAGGATGTATATCCTTTATATAGTTGTACAACCCACAAGCAAACCCTAATTCCAATATATTCATCTCCTTCTCTGTGATTGGATGCATCCATGATGTAACCAAAACTATTTCTAGCACTGTGTATCCACCCAGCACCTATAAATACCCCCTATTTTGAAGAGAAAGAAAGGCTTCAAAACCCTAAGGTTACTCTACATAAATCACTTCTCAAAGTACCCCAACATAGAAAATAACCAAACCTTAGTCTCACCCAACTTTGTACAAGGTAGAACTAGGCCTTTATCTCTACATTTGTGCATTTCCTTAATCATTTTTAGAGGATATCAAACTTGTTATATGCTTTTAAGGGCAAAGATATAACTGGGACATATAGAGGACTCCTTCTCCCCTTTTTCTTCTCTCATTTTCTTTCTTATTTTTTTTTTATTTTTTGAATGATATAAAATAAGGTTGTACAACATTGTTGGTAGGGTTGTACATCCCTTTTCCTTAGGTATACAACCCTTATTTATGGTTGTATAGCCCAAGTTCCCTACAACACAACTTAAAACTTCATCTTTATTCTTTCATATTTCTTTTTTTAAGGTACTTTTTGTATGTTTTTATGACTCTAATGATAGAATAAGTTAAGGTTAATGACCTAGGATCCTTATTCACTTTAAAAATGGAGCCTTATTTGATTTTCAAATGGTATTGATTGCCTTTGTATCTAAATGCTTTTAGGTTCTTTCTTTTCTTTGGTCTTGAAATTATGTTTTGGTTCTATTTTAGACACTAAAAGGCAATGATCAAGTGAGGAACTTAAGATTCCCTTGACCTTGAAAGCCTTCTTAGTATTAGGGTTCATATGCTAGTTATGTGAATAGTGTTTTCAGCTCTTTAATTTCTCTTTTGAATTAGTATTTTAACTTCTATAATAGTTAGTTATGCAATGAGTTTATAGCTCTTTGTGAGCAATATGATGGAGGGTTCATCAACCCTATGAGCTTATTTGAGGTGAATCTTTGCCTTAGGCCATGTGATGTCCTCTATAATGCATTGCATTTGATGTTTAAGGTTTTAAGTATTTTAGGATTTATGCATCTTGATCACATTATATTTTGTTATATTCTGGTTTATGATGATGGAATGGGTTGTTATGGACTTATAACGTATGCTAGGATACCTTGAGTTTAAAGTTATGGTAAGTTGATTACTATGAACTTTGTTTACCTTTCGTTGTTTTCTTCAAGCTTTCTTTATTTGCTTTTCATATTGGTCCTTTACTAACTTGTTTCTTATTTGGGTGTAAGTGTGATTATTTGGAATTAGACCTTGAACTTGGTCTTAACCACTTTTCCATATGGATTGTATGATTATACATGGTTACATTTTATGTGGTTGGATGATAATACATGTGAAAACCCTATGCCATGTCACATGACCCTCTTCATATTATGGATGATTATGTGAGTGGGTGGATGATAATGCATGTAAAGACCTTATATCATAATGCATGATCCTTCTCCCCTTTTGAGTTGATGACTTAGTTTTTTGAATTGAATCGCGTTTAGATGTATGTTTAAGGGTGATAATTGGACTAATTAATAACTCGATTAAAATCTTAAAAGTGAACCAAAGATGCTCGAACGCTGGATCTCAATATCTGGATAGTTTAAGGGTGCCTAAGCCCCTTCCCCAAACTATACCCAATTTTCAAATTTGATCTCTAATGGGGTGAAGATGAAATGTGTCTTCTAATAGACTTAGATTAGTGAAGATAAATTTTGACTTCCCTGAATTCTTATCCCAACTAAAATCGATTAGTGACTCCACATTTCACCGAGTAGTATTGTTAATGTATCGTCCCTTCTTGGTCCCTTATCGACCCCAACTATGAAAATAAACTTCTATCTCACTTGAGGCCTCAAAGACCCCTAATTGATCCAAATTATGTGCCATGACTAAGGGTGATTACCATAATATGACCCCTATCCTTTTGATCTGCCAATGATCAATAAAAGGTAGGAGTCACAAGCAAGATTCCACTCATTTGATCATAGCTGTAAAACTTTCGAAAAGGTCACACTATTTTAGGTTCATTTAGGTCTCTTTGCTTGCTGATAAAAGTGATGCTTTTGATGTTTTCAAAAGTTTTACTAAAGGAGTCCAAAACAAAAAAGGTTACTTCATTTCTTATATTAAAAACGATGATGGAAAGGATTTCAAAATGAATTTTTTGAAACCTTTTGCTTAGAGAATGAGATTTCTCACAACTTTTCTACATGTAGAACACTATGACAAAATGGTGTTGTAGATAGGAAAAATATAACTTTATTAGAGATGCCTAAAACTATGCTTAATGAGTATTTCTTACTAAGTTACTCTTCGGCCGAAGCCATCAACACCTCATGTTATATTGCAAAGCGTGTTTTCAAAAGACCTATTCCAAACAAAACCTCTTATGAGTTATGGAATGGAAGAAAACCTAATATTTCTTAACTTAGAGTATCTGGTTGCAAATGCTATATTCTAAATAATAAGGATAACCTTGGAAATTTTGCTTCAAAAATCAATAAATGTATTTTTCTTAACTACTCCACCACTAGCAAAGAATATAAGGTATTTAACAAAAAGTCTATCGTAATTGAAGAGTTTATGAATGTTATATATGATGAATCTAGCAAACTTGATCTTAGAAAGGTTCTCTTATTTATGATTTTGTATGTTACTTTGAAAAGGTGGATTTTGATTCAAATCCTTAGGAAAATGTGATTCATCATAAAGGTAATGAGCCACTACAAATAATAGAGGAATCTCAACCTTAACAAGAGGAAAACCAACCTCAAAGACTCCTCAAGGATTGGAGATACACCAAGAGTCACCCAAAGGATCTTATCATTAGCAAGACATCAAAGGGAGTAAGTACTAAGCTTAATTGCATCCCTTAGTTAAGAATCTTACTTTTGTTTCTCAAAGTGAGCCAAAGTTAATTGATGAGGCTATTGATGATGAAAGTGGGGGTGATTCCTATGCAAAAGGAGCTTAACCAATTTGAGAGAAACAAAATTTGGGATCTTGTTCGCAGGCTTAAAGAATATCCAGTTATAGGTTACAAATGGGTGTTTAGGAATAAGTTAGATGAGCAAGGTTTCATGGTAAGAAACAAAACTAGATTGGTTGTTAAAGGTTACAACCAATAGGAAGTCATTTATTTTTATGAAACATTGGCCCTCATAATAAGATTATAGGCCATTAGGATTCTCATAACATTTATTTGTCATATGAATTTTAAGCTTTTTCAAATGGATGTGAAAAGTACATTTTTAAATGGTCTCATTAAGGAGGAAGTTTATAATATTATGATGAGGATCACATCATTTGAAGTTCAAGACTATCATTTCTCCAATCTCTTAGGCCATTTTTACGGTGATGATTACATATAAGGATATGACATCATGATTGCTACTTTCAATCATACTTTAGAGATCCAATGGTTATTTTTCTTAACGAATTAATAGTTATATGCCATGTGGAACTAGTCATTAGTCACAAGTGGAATTCACCACTGTGAATGAGTAAAAATTTAGGCTAATATACAGAACGTGATCGCGAATCCATGATCTCGATCGTGAATATTGCCTGACAACTATTAAATGTTAGATTTTGCCATTAAATTTTGAGATATAGAGATAGTTTAGTGAGTAATGTCTCTTTCATAAAAGAAATCTATAAATACTCTACCAAATGAACATAAATGCAAGATAATAGCTTTTACTAAGGCCAAACTCTTGCAAATTTATTTCTCAACTCTCTCTCTCTCTCACGTTAACTTTTTGTATTTGAATTGTAAGAAATTTGGTATTAGCTTTAAATAGCCTTTGGGATTGGGTTTGAGAGTGAGCTAATAGAAAACTCTTATATTAGTTAAGTGTTAGCCTTAGAAAACACTTATAAGAGTATGCACAAACCTTTGCCAAACACATATTATAAAGTTAGGTGTGAGCTTTTAAAAAATGATTTAGTATTAATGGAACACCTTATTAGAAGAATTTGGGAGTGGATGTAGGGTTGGTTAATACTTGAACCACTATAAATTGTTGTGTGCTCTATTCTTTTTCTACTTCTTCTAATGCTTACACAACTAGCTTCCCTCAAAAATTTGAATTTCCTACTAATTTAACCCCCCTTCATAATGCACAAAGACCAATAATAGTGTTTTTAGAAAGCCTTAGATAACTCTTTCCAATGTTCCTTAATATTTTTTTCTATGGAAAATACTAGGTCTTTAAAGACCCTTCTAATTATAACTTGAACATGTCTAGTACCGTCTTTGGTAGAGCGCCAAACACTCTCATGGTAAGAATGTCGGACTAGATGTGATTCTTTGGATCTTGTGTCCCTATAAACTTAGGAATCTTAAGCATCTAAAAGTGAGTAGAAAGATTCTTCTATTTGTACTCCTCCCTTGCTCCATTTCTTTAATATTTAAGTTCTTCTAGATCTTCTATAGTTGTTTAACAAACCTCCCCATCTTGGCACTATCTTTGCGATCTCTCTTATTTTTATTTGATGTAAGCATTACACCACCTCTTTCCTTTGTAGCTTTTTACCTAAGATAAACTTCCATTTAAAACCATTCATTATTTATTATTACTAGGTACAAGCTATCCATTTGGTCATTCCCTTGTATGTCATACTAGCGGAAGCCTTACCCTTCCTTAATAGATCTCATTTAGATGCCTTTGCACCTTTTTAATGATATGCTCCTCCATCATATGACTAGATTTTGCTTTCGTTTTCTCCATAAACTCTAACTAGCCTAAATGGTCAACTTACTCCATAGTTATCAGTGGTTTTGGGATCAATATCAAGCTTGGTGTTTTGCTTTTCTTAGTCAATCTCCTTCTTTTCTTCCTATAAAAAGGTCTAGGTGGATTTGTGATAGATGCATAATAAGGGTTATTAGAATGATGCATAGATAAATAAATTATGCATGTATGCATGAGATGTTCACATTATTCGCAAAGGCGTAGATCCTTCCAACCTTATTCCTCCAACAAATAAGGCTTAGTGGCTCTTTCTTAAGTAAGCTATTATTCAATTATTAACAAGGGATAATGAACATGTATAGTCCCATGGACTAGTTAAGGTAGGAATCCTTAAAAATCGTTACATAGTGTATAAAAAGAACTAGGATTTGCATAAAAGAATCCTCTTTATATAGATAAAGAAATATATATTAAAAGAAAAATCCTTTTTTACATATCAAGGAATAGGGGATGCATGAATATTTACATTAGGGGATGACATTTACATGGTAGGGAGTGGGGAATACATAAATATTCTCATATAGGAATACATACATATTTACATTAGGAGAGTTATCATGACCCACCTGCAGGTCGTACTAGTGCTAAGTGCTTAGGAGACCTAAGGTCCCTAAAATATGTAGCAAGCCTACTAATTTATAATCATTTCATAAAATCTTTAATCTTAAATACATAGGTCACCTATAAATAGGGAGGATTATTCACAAGGTTTGTATCCATTTCATATATATGAACATCATATTTACATCATTTAAATCAAGGTTATCATCCCACAAAATATAGATACAAGTTTGCTTGTCAATACAATTGCTAGGAATTTATATAAGTCCATAAGTCTTAATATATATATATATATATATATATATATATATATATATATATATTAAACAAAAATGCAAAACACAGTGACAACTTAGCTTTCCTTATCTTGAGCCTTCTGTATAGATCCTTTAATAGTCAACTAGTTGGGGTAAGCCTTTCATACCCAATGAATAAATAAGATCATATCCCCTCAAGCTAAAACATCATACACCAAATATTATACATATATAATTAAGTAATTAAAACCTTTCATTCATATGATTACATATAAAATAAGCAATCAAGGCAACCTAAGTCCATGAGGTTAAGGCATTGTGGAAGACTTCCTTTACTTTTCATAAGCCAATCCTCACTTTATGAGAGTTTCCTCACTTGTTGGCTTCGCATTATCTCTCGTGGGAGAGTTGTCACACCAGTCATGCCATTCTCTTACTCGAGAGATTTTTCTCACTAGTTATGTCATGCATGCATTCATTTCATTTAACTTTATCAACATATCACATTGCGAACCCAAACATAGCTAGCCATGTGTCAAGGGAATCTTTATATCATTGTTATGATTACCAACACACATGAGCAATATCATTGCTTCCATATATCATCATCATAATCAATGCATATGTTATTAATCCTATAAATTAAGTCATTTATAAACATAAAAAATCATATTTGAATATGCATGCAAATATATACTTGATCCTAATCATAACTTCTACATTAAACATTGATTGCACTAAAACATAATTTGTATGATGCATGAATGTTAAGCTTTGAAAACTTAAGGTTACTTGAGAAGGTGTAAGAATATCTACTTAACTTAAGCTTTATTTCCTTCCTAAAATGTAGAAATTTTACTTGTATTGATCAATATCATAATCTCTAATAGCACCTAACAATCAAACTAAGTTTATTTGGAAAAGAAATAACTTAATTTTCATTAACATGTCAATGCTCATCTCAATTCCAGATAGGTGGAGGACACTATTTTCCATCGTGTATACATCACGAATCATAAGTCCAGAGTATCAAACAAAAGTCAAAGCAACTCATTTATTATCAATCTTCCTCATAAAATCAAGCTAGTTACATAAGAACACTTATAAGGTTCATTAAGACATTAATTTTACTTTAATGGAATTAAGGTGTGAAACATCATTCAAGATTAATTTCCTTCTTAAATATGAATTGTAGAACACTAGTAATCATTTAATAAACCAATAAAAATGAAGAACCAAAAAGAATATCTCATACTCTTCAAGTACATCTAAACTCCTTTTAATGACAACATCAACTTTCATGCCACATTAACACCAAAATTCATATCTTCCATCACCAGTAAGCTCAAAAACATCATAAATACACTTATTTAAGCATATAACAAATATGTAAGAAATAGGACAAATTATAACTTACATTGAATAAGTAGGAGAAAATCACGAAGTTGCTTGAATGATGGAAGAAGATGGATGAGCAAACTTAACTCTCTTTACTTGATTTGGTGGCCATGATTAGAGGAAACATTTAGGGAGGGTTTAGATGAGTTTTGGACTTAAACAAACTGAAAAATTCTAGTTTTAGTCATGAAAATAAAAGGAAAAAGGTGGTGAGGTAGTTAGAAGGGTACAAATTAACCATTTTAGATGCTCTAGCTTAATTAACAATTGAGGTTTGATTGCTAAAAGTTCTTTCTTTGGTTACTAATTGAGGCTCAATTACTAAAACTTCTTTAAATTTTTCTTACATTTGTTGCTTCAATATTCTTCCTTAATGTTTAATAGTTAATTCCTAGCAAAATAGGTTAATTCCTAGCAAAATAGGAGGCTAAAAATGCTTTCTAAAGTCCATTAAAGTGTATCTTCTAAATTATATAGCTTATGGAAGCAAGTATACAACTTATGAAAGCTTTGCTTCCAACTCTTCCTTCTTTCATCCAACAAACTTCAAATACCAACTCTAGACATTTAAAACCTATCTTCTCATGTCATTTAAGTTTACACAAACACATATTAAATAAGCATAGGCAATGGCATCAAGACAAGATAACTATGTAACTATCAACTCTTCCTTCCATCTTTCAAGAACAAATTCTACATATGTAAAATAAATAATTATTGTGTCATTTAAATGTACATTAGGTGCACACATTAGGCATATATTAAACAAACATAGAAAAAATTACATTAAAATAAAACAATTATGTACCAAAGCTTACAACAAAATAGTGCAACCACACTCTAAATTTTACAAAACTCCACCTCTTAAACCATTCATCCATGAATGGAATTGTGATGTAACTTACTAAAAAAGATTTAAGAATCATTGAAGCATATCCTCCCGAGTTTCCTATATGCATTTCTTTAAATTATGGCAGTTCCATGAGACTTTAACCATTAAGATCTCTTTAGTACTTAATTTTATGATTTGACAGTAAATGATTCACATTGGTTGTTCTTAATATGTCAAATCTAAAGTAGGTTCAAAATCTAGTTCAGTTATAACTTGTAAGGGATTCAAAATAAATTTTCTTAACATTAACATGTGGAATACTAGATGAATCTTTGATAACTCTAGAGGTAATTGTAACAAATAAGAAACTCTTCTCACCTATGTAAAGTTGTGCCAACTTGTTTGCCAAATATAATGTCTTTACCATAATGAAGTGTGCAGTCTTAATCAATCTAACAATAATGACCGATATAGAATAATATTGATTAGAAGCAATATGCAACCCAATGACAAAGTCTATGGTTTTATTATCCAATTTCCAATCAGGGATCTATTAACCTTGGACACCAAGAAGGGGGGTTGAATTGGTGGTTAATTTAAAAAAAATTAAAAAAGAGTTAATATGTTTAAGAAGATGAGTAGGAGAAGAAAGAAATTGACACAAGTGTTTATAGTGGTTCAAGTTTTAACTAACCCTACGTCTGCTCCCCAATTCTCTAGAATTGGGTGTTTCACTCAACTTAATAGGTGTTTCCAAGCTCACACCAAACTTTTACAACTTGTGTTTTTTAGGCTCACACAAAAACCTCTTACAAGTGTTTTCAAGGCTCACAATAAAACCTCTCACAAGTGTTTTCAAGGCTCATACTAAAACCTATCACAAGTGTTTTCAAGGCTCACACTAAAACCTCTTACAATGGTGTTTATTACTCACACAAAACAATCACAAAAACATAAATGAGAATTGAAAGAATGAGTAAATTAGCAAGAGTATGGTTACAAATTAATGAATTCTCTTGCATTTATATCTCTTTGGTGGAGTATTTATAGCTCATATCCACCAAAGAGACGTTGGAGTAGAACTATCAACAAATCTCCAAGATGTGCTAGGCAAATTTAACAATAAATGCTTGTCAGGCTGCAATCATGATTGCAAATTTGCAATTTCTATAGAGGAGCCAAAAATTTCAGCAGCAAACCCCATTTGGTTCTAACAAGTAGTCTACATGTTAGCTTTTCATTGGTCATCTAAGAAAATATAGTCATTGTGTTCTAACCACTCTCAAAAGTCGTGGTAGCGAGACAACAATGTCTTAGGTGCAATTGAAACCGTTAATTCCTCTATTTGAAGAGGAAACTTCAACTCTTTGAGTTGTGGTTGCTATTGAAATTTTTTCCCTTGCAATTTTTTATCTTTGAACAGACATTTAGGACACTTGGCATGTTATGGTTGTGGCTTTGGTTCCCTCTTTTGTCACTATGAAAGACGCGGTTGCGACATATATGCGACACTCACTGTGAATTCCTCTGTGACTACGGCTTAGCAATCTTTACTTAGTTTGTGGCAATGAAATAATCCATGATTTCTTATGTACTAGCTTCATCCTTTCTTGTGATTGATTCGTAATCATGATTTATCACACACACACATGAATTAGAGTGATCTTTACAAGTTTGGAGATTTTGAACTCCATCCAACTTCTAATGAAGAAATCTAATTTATAATCTGCAAAACAACACTTAATGAAAGTATTAGAATTGATCAATCTCTATTGTCAAGATTAAAAGAGGTTCATGACTTAGGTTAAATTAACCTAGTCTAATAAGATCTATAGTGGATTGAGCATACTTGTAAATTTTGTATGCTCAATTTTGACCTTTTAATAGGTCTCATATAAGATCACATGTTGGGCTATGTTCTTCTTCATGGTTTTCCACTAATACCTTTCGTTCAGATCTTGGTACATTTTAGTGGCTTTAATATGAATACTATAGGATGAATTATAAGCCTTCTTTATTAACTCATCCCTTAAATCATCCACCTTAAGAAAACACAATCGGTTGCCACAATATAAAACACCTTGTTAGTCAAACTTGAAATTAAAGGTGGTTCCCTATTGTACTACATTGGCTCGTTTCACTAACTCAGGGTATTGATGTTGAGCTTCACCAATTTTATCTATCGATAAAGGGTTAATTGTAATTTATGCTATAAACAAGCCACACTCTATCAATTCTAACTTAATATCATATGAGAGTACTTGTTGCACTTATTGCTCAATAGGTCTCCTATATGCCTATTGATGAGCTAAGCTTCCCATCGACTCTCTACTTAAAGCATCTGCCATAACATTAGTTTTACCTTGATGGTATTCTATGGTGAAATCATAATCACTAAGTAGTTATATCCATTACCTTTGTCTAGCTAAAGTGTTTAAGTCTTAGAATGAATTTACTTATGAAAGAGCTCTTAGTGCACCTTGGACTTCTTTATCTTATTAAGACAGTCCTATTTTTATCCAACCTTGAATTGAGTCTCCTCCAAAGAAGGCTCCTAGCATATCTGAAAAGGCAAAGATCACATTCCTACTACTATAATTAAGACTGGTAATTACCTAAAAGAGGTAAACAATAGCTCTTAGTCCACGAATGCCTATTATAATTAGTATTAGGGCACCTAAGGTTTAACTCCTTCTATGTAAAGTTATCTTTAAAGCTCTAGTAATCTGTGAAAATCTCAAAAGTAGCCCAATACAAATAATGCCGCCAAATTTATAGAGTGAGAAGAACTGTTGCCACCTCTAGCTAGTTCTTTTCATATGGTTTTAGTTGACTAGAGCCATATGCAATCAACCTGTCATTCTACATCCATATACATCCTAAACCGACTCTGAAAGCATCACAATACAAAATGTACCTCACTTTACTAAATGGTAAGGCTAAAATAGGAGATAAAATCAACCTTTTCATCATATATTAGAAATTAGCTTAACATTCATTAGTCCATATGAACTTTTGATTCTTTATAGTTAGTTGGGTCATAAGTACTTTAATCTTAGAGAAATCTTGCACAAAATTCATGTAACAGCAAGATAATCCTAACAAACTAGATTTTTACAATTATGATAAGTATAGGGCATTATTCTATCACCTTAATCTTTTGGGATCCACTTCCAAACCCTCCTCAAATACTATATGACTAAGGAAATACACCTTGGTATGCTAAAAATCATATTTAGAGAGTTTGGCATACAACTAGTGTCCTTTTAAGACCTGTAGTACTAATCATTGGTGATAAGTATGATCTGTCACACTATGAGAATAAACTAGGATATCATTGATAAACATAATGACACACTGAGTTCATAAACATAATTGATTCATCAGTGTCTTTCAATAATAGCCAGACCTCACATCAATTTTAGAATAGTATTTGGAGCCTTGCAATTGACCGAACAGATCATCAATTTTAATGTAATGAATGCCTATTTCAGATCATGAGCTTATTACGCTCACCATAATTGATGCACAACCTTAATGTCTTATCTTTTTTCTTCACATACAAGACTAGAACACCCCACGAGGAAATATTGGGACGTATAAAGCCTTTATGCAATAGTTCCTGTAATTAATCCCTCAACTCTTTTAATTTTATTGTTGTCATTCTATATGGTGCTTTAGATATTGGTTCTGCTATATAAAATTCAATTTCCTTTTCTAGTGGTAATCATAGTAGTTCCTCAAGAAATACATCAAGGAATTCATTCACCATTTATATTATCTTTGGTATGCTTTTATCCATTTTAAGGTCCTTTATTGATGCTAAATATCCCTCACATCCATGTCTCAACATCTTACATGCATAGATGGTAGATATTAGGTTAGAAAGAGCAAATGTGTTATCACCCATTCTATTTCTCCAAGTTTAGCAATAACACCCTTTTATTTCTACAGTCAACCTTAGCTTAATGTGTGGCTGGCCAATTTATACCAAGAATGATATCAAAATCTAGCACATTGAGAATCACCAAATTTGTAGGAAGACATCTCCCTTCAATAGAGATAGGACTTGACATACAACATATTTTATCCAAAATAGGTTACCTTATAAGAGTATTAACCAATAATGGGTTTTCTAGTTTACGCCATGTCATATTCATCCATGATGCGAAATTAGTTGACATAAAGGAATGAATAACACTATGGTCAAATAATACATGAGTGTCAATCCTATAAATAGATAATGTACCTTATACCATAACATTAGATTCTTGGCTTATTGCTAGGTCATGGTAAAGATATAGGCCTAAGTAGGTTGTCTTTAGCCCTGTGCATTAGAATTCTATAGAATAGACCCTCTATCACTACCTCAACCACTATAACCTCTGCCTCTACCTCCTAAAAATCCTAGGCCAAAATATTGGCCTCCTAGCTAAGACATATTAGATTGCACTAGAATAAGTAGGGTCATATGGGGATAAGATGGTTAGCCTTAAACGTTAGGCAATCCTCAGCTATATGGCTTGGCTAACCACACTTAGAACATGCATTAGTGCTATACAAACATTGCCCCCTATGAGTGCTACCAGACCTTTACCAAGCAAGAAGCATTATCTTAGAGTTGGATGCACCTAAGCCTTGGTTAACTATACTAAAGGACTAGTGAAATTACCTCCATCTCCCTTTTCATTTCCTACCTATCCCTTCAATAAGTCTTTTTTTCTTAACTTTACTAATACCTTCAGTGGACTTTACACCTCTTACTATAGCTACATTAGTGGCACTTAGTTCAACATTATCTGAAATCTCACCTACCTTACTCTTTTTGTCTTTTTTTTAACTCAATCTTGTCGTTCATTAAGTAGTAACTTGGTCTCCATACTTCTAGATTTGTCCACCGACTCATGGAACTTCTACTGGCCAACCATAGAATTTAATGACTTATAGTGGTCATTGAGTCTTATCACATATGAGTCACCTATGAAATGAATTAGCTCTTCAAACTTCTTTGTGAACTCATCAATGTTTTTACCATCTTCTTGTTTTAACTTCTTAAACTTTACCACTTTATGTTTCCTCGCACTTTCTATAATGGTTCAATCTAAAACAAAGTGTAGAAATCTAATCCTATGTTGAATTCCTCAAAAGACGAGTAATATTTTTCTCATACGACTTCATTTACCTTTTAAAATATAAGGTGAACCCTGCAATCTCAATTGCCACCAAGTCAATCACCCTCAAAGTATCAATCAAATTGTTCATTGTCCTTAAGTACTGAAAAAGATCACTACCATTAATAAATTTTGGAGGTCTGAGCTTGAGGTGCCTATACATCTTGGTGGTATCAATTACTTCTAAGTCTCTTCTTTTAGGAATCAGGGCAGACTATGGAGCAAGTGCTACTAAAGTTAGCCTTTCTAGCATATGTTATAGTCTTGTTGCATCCTAAGTAACATGGTAGCAAGATCAACTCCAGGTTCTACATTCTCATTCTGATTCTCCTTAAGTGGTTGAGGTTCATTTCTAGCTTGATTAAAGCCTCTAGTATCTTCCTTCGTATCACCCCTTCCACTACTAATAGTAGGTTCAGCCATAGGTGTAGGAGTAGGTACTATGGCTACACCTATGGCTAAGCCTTATGCCTCCTCTAGTAGCTAACCTCATAATTTAATTGATTGCTGACATGCATTTATCTTGAAAAGAATAATAGTTAATATCGTACAAAACAAAACGAGGTTCCAATTGTCATTGGTAAATCACCATCATGCAGACATACCATAATGTAAACACATATATACTCACCATATCACTTAGCTCTAACACAATAAGGAAGCATAACATTATGCAAAATTCTAATCCCAAGTAAACATCTAGAAGACATGATGGATCTTATGTCACACTTAACTTGTTTTAACCTTAATAGCTCTTACATCATCTAGCCTTCTTAAGTCTAAACATATAAACTTGGTGCTTTAATATCATTTTATTATGACTTACCTTCATGCCATATTGGTACTAAGTGCTTAGAAGACCTAAGGTTCCCTAAACATCTAACAAGCCTAATAGTCTATAATAATTTCATAAAATGATTCGTCTTAAATACATAGGTCACTTGTAAATAGGGGAGGATTATTCATAAGGTTTATATCCATTTCATATATATGAACATTATATATATATTATACATAATTTTTATAACTCATTTTACATCATTTAAATAAGGGAGATCCTCCCATAAAATATAAATATAAGCTTGCTAGTTAAAGTGGTTACTAGGAATTTATACAAGTCCATAAGTCTTAATACAACAAGGTTTACAATATAGACAATTATATCCTCAAACAAAACTTAAAACATGGTGAGAACCTAGCCCTATTTATCTTGAGCTTGTTGCATAGATTCTATAATAGTCAAATATTACAGGTGAGCCTCTCATACTCATTGAATAGATAAACTCATACCCTTTTAAGCTAAAACATCATACATCAAAATAGTATGCATATTTAAAGTAAGAATGCTAGTAATTAAAACCTTAGTTAATTAATCACATGATTACATATCAAATAAGAAATCAAGGCAATCTAAATCCATGGGGAAACCTTAGTTACAGGACTATGGAAGACTTCCTATCATTCCCATAAGCTAATCTTTATTTTGGGAGAGTTTCCTTACCTGTCGACTTAAAATTATCTCTCGCAGGAGAGTTGCCTTATCAGTCACATCATTCTCTTACACAGAAAAGTTTCCTTATTAGCCATGTCAAGCATGCATTCAATTTATTTAACTTTATCAATAAATCACATCACTGACCCAAACATAGTTATCAATTGTTAATGGAATCCTCACGTCATCGTTAAGATTACCAACACACAAAATCAATATCATTGGTTTCATATATCATCATCAAAATTAATGCATATGGTATTAAGCATATAACTTTAGGCATTTATAAATATAAAAATTCATATTTAAATATGCATATAAATGTATACTTGATCATAGTAATAATTTATACATTAAGAATTGATTGAAGTGAAACATAGTTTGCATGATGCATGAATTTTAAGCTTTGACAAATTAAAGTTACATGAGGAGGTGTCTTTGATGTTGTCCAATATCTACTATAATCTTGCAATGTGTTTTTAAATCAATCAACATTTTTAAGCTTCCTATTTATATTTCTCTATTTCAAATTATTCTTTCAACTACATTGCAACTACCTACAAGAAGATGGTAATCAAAGTAATACAATGCACAAGGGTGTGTGAATATGGCTAAAAAAACTAAATACTAATAGACTGCATACTAGCTCAACCTCTATTAGAATACTAGACAGCAACTTCGAAATGTAATTGGATGCAAACTTTAGTCTACTCTTCCTGAAATAAAATTTAATGCAAAAGAGTGAGCTTGCATACTCAGTAAATACATGCATAATGATACTTCAATCTCAAATAACATAACAAACATTTAAATATTAATAACTCATCATCATATCCATGCATGAAATAAAGAGTTTTTACTCTTAAATGCCACATAGGCTATCAAAATCACTGCCACAAAGGCTTTCATTTTTGGTTGTCACATAGGCTATAAATATTGTTGCCACACAGGCTATAGATATCATTACCACACAGGCTATCGAATGTTATTGCCACACAGGTTGTTATATTTTATTGCCACACAGGCTATAGATATCATTGTCACACAGGCTATCGAATGTTATTGCCACATAGGCTATTGTATTTTATTGCCATACAGGCTGTAGATATCATTGCCACAAAGGCTATCGAATGTTATTGTCACACAGACTATTATATTTTATTGCCACACAAGCTATAGATATCATTGTCGCACAGACTATCGAATGTTATTGCCACACAGGCTATTATATTTTATTGCCACATAGGCTATGAATAGTGTTACTTGCCAATAACATCAAGTATTATTCTTTCAATAAGTCAACTATCAATCTACCAAAATTTCAGTAGTATAATGCCTAACAATAACACCCATAACTTTGGCAGCTCATATCACCATATACTCTCATTCCCAAGTTATAATTTATCAACGTTTCATGAAAATAAATAAATCAAGAGTACAAAAATCTTTCCATCAATGTAATCCTCAATATCATCACATTAAACAACATTTCATTCCATTGAGTATATGTTTATGGCATTTAACCAATCACACGTATAGTATCATTAGCTATTTACTTACCTCCTCCTTCAAGCTTATTAAGTCATGGACGGTGCTGGCTTATTCCCACTATTATCGTCAATGCCTCGAGGACCTATTTTAATACACCAAATCAATCCTTATTGATAAAGTAAGATTTTAATGTTGTTATGCAACTATGGCATGATTCATGCAAGTGGACCTAGTATTTATGCATATTTTCCTTATATGGCAGCCTGAGCTTGCTATACTCCCATAATAGTAACTTTAGATATAATCATCCAAATTACTTGATTCATTTTTTCAAACAAACTAGACAGATAATGATACAACATATTCAAATTTTATGCCAATATCAGACACAAAAAATGTGGTGAATTTTTTAATTTTACCCTTTTGCAATGTCATCTTAGTCTGAGTAGGTCTTACATTCTTAGGTGTATCTCAAATTGTACAAAACCAGTTGCAATAATAATCTTCCATCAGTTACAAAACATATAAAGGAACATTTTTCATGTTTTATTCATTGTCTAATTGAGTCTATAAAGTCATCAAAACAAAAGACCAAATCTTAGGGTGAGCATGTTTATAACATATTAATAAACAGTCATGATGAAGGGTCAACATCTCAACAATCATGCTGGATTTGGCAAAAATATTTCACAAGCATGTAGATCACACATAAATATATAACTTTCAAGTTTGGACAAACATTAAATTCTGAACCTATGGCCATCAAATTCTTGGAAAACAGAATTAAAAGAAAGGTGAGGTTTCATCTGGGTATAGGGTCAGTCCCAATCAATGAGCCATATCTCTTTCCACACAGAAAATCAATCAAAATTTATTAACAGGTATTTAGAGGGGATATAAAGCTACAAATTTTGTGTTTTAGACTTTGTTAAAATCAGAACATAAAGCCATAAAAATATAAGAAAACAGAAAGACTGAGGTCATCTCAGTTGGTTGTGAACCAGCCCTAATGAAGGAGCCATAACTCCTCACACACACTAAATCAAGCAAAAATGTTTCATATGAATTTAGATGGGATATAAAGCTACATTTTTCATATTTTGAACTTTCCTTAATTCCTCTTCTAGGGTTATGAAATAGTGGGTACAAAATACAGCCAAATCCAACACAAACAGCTCTTGTTCTTTTGAATTTCAACTTCCATCCAAGAGCTCTACCTCAATTACTACATAATTCTTACTAACCATGCATGATGAACATGTCATGAGAGGTTAATTTCAGTTGAGAAGAAGATAAATTAACTTACGTATTGTCATAGGATTAGAAAACCTTCGGACTCTTTCCTAACGGCCCACACTTCTTCCTCTCCTTCTTCTTCTTCTTCCTTTCTTTCTTTCTTCCTTAGCTCTCTCTCTCTTATGCTATAACTCACATCTAACCCCTTAATTCTGATCCTAAAAGGTCAAAAATTCCACTTGTAAGCCTATTGCAACAAGACAAAATCATGGTGTTGCATTCCTATTGGTTGAAAGTTCACTTTCCTCTTTTAGTCCCTCTTCTTCACTCCTTAAGCACCTCCATCTATCTCCTAATTCCTAGATTCTCCTTATACTTTAAAATAAGCTCTATAATACCATTATTTATGATGCTATAACAAGCACACAACATAAAATAATTTTTCATGCAACTATACAAACACTACATATATGTTCAAGTGTCCCAAATGCAACGGTGCAAGTGTCATTGTCGTGCTTCTACAATTCACATGTCTAAATGATTATTTATCCAATGCATATATTCAAATATAATGTAATTAAAATGCATATGATTTGGGTTGAGGATATTACACTGTGATCATGGACTGGCTTCCTTCTTTAATCACCTTGAAAGTCACAATCGTGATTGAGGCGTGACACACACTACGAATTCATCTATGACTTTGGCATTCCCATCTTTGGATGAGTTACAGCAGCAATGCTGCCTGCAAATCCTTCTGGTCGAGTTTCACCCTTTCCTTAAACTAGGTCGTGGTCACCAATTGTAGACCACTGACTGCGAATTTGGATGAACTTTGCCTACTTGAGGATTATGCAATCCTTTCGACTTATAATGGAAATCTAACTCAATTTCTGCAAAACAACACTTAGTTGAAACATTAGATATGATCAATCTCCTTTGTCAAGATCAAAAGAAGTCAAAGACTTAGGATTACCTATCTCAGTCCAACAATGGTGAATGAGACATACACTGTGTATCCATCTATTTCAACTTGGTTCAACCTTTTGCAAGATAGTGGTTGCAATATCCTAATCGTGGCGTGAATTAGGATGCCACTTACAATCATTGAGATTTAGTTTTTCATTCAACTTCCAATGCAAACCTATCTAAAAATCTACAAAATCAACACTTGAAATTGATGTTAGAACATATCAATTTACATTGTTAAGATCAAAAGAAAGTATTGACCTAGGTTTGACAAACCTAGTCCAATAGTGCTTATTAGAGTTTTGCACTATTTGCTATTCTCCATGTCGAATCTTTTGATTAGCTCCCTTATATATTTGGCTTGGTTGATGAAAATTCCTTCCTTCCCTTATTTGATTTGTAATGTAAGAAAGAATTTGAGTTCTCTCATCATACTCATCTCAAATTCACTTTTCATTACATTGGAGAAATCTTCACATAAGCAAACATTAGTGGCACCAAATATGACATCATGTACATATATTTGCACTAGTAATAAGTTTTTATTCTTCTTTTTAGAAAAGAGTGTTGTGTCTACCAAACCCTTTAAAAACCCTTTCTTTACAAGAAAGTTGCTCAACCTTTCATACCAAGCTCTTAGAGCTTGCTTCAAGCCATATAGAGGTTTGGTGAGATTGAACACATGGTTAGGAAAGTAATGGCTTTCAAAACTAAGGGATAGTTCAACATATACTTCTTCATCAAAATAACCATTAAAGAAAGCACTTTTAACATCCATTTGATGTAATTTAAAATTCATATGAGATGCAAATGCAAGCAAAATCCTAATAGCTACTAGTCTTGCTACTGGTGTAAAGGTCTCATCAAATTCAATTCCATGTTCTTGGTTATAGGCTTCAGTTTTTAACTGAGCCTTAATTCTAACAATGGTTCCATGCTCATCAAGCTCTTTCCTAAAGACCTATTTGGTTCTAATAATGGAATGTTTTTAAGGTCTAAGAACTAAAGTTCATACTTCATTCCTTTAAAACTGATTGAGTTCATCTTGCATAGCATGTGCCTAATGTTCATCTTTAATGACCTCATTTATGGTCTTAGGCTCAATAAGGGAAATAAAAGGAAGATTGGTACATGCATTTCTAAATGATGATCTAGTTGCAACCCAACTTAAAGGATCACCAATGGTGAGATATCTTGGATGATCTTTTTTCATGACCCAGTCCCTTTCCAGCTAAGGTTACTCTTCATTTGAAGTAGGAAAAGGTTGATATGTATTTTCTTCACTCCTTATTTCTTGTGGCTTATCCACATTCTTCCCTTCTTTTTTAATGTTTAGCTCACTCAAAGGACCTATAAGATCATCAACATCTTCTATTCTCGAAGAAGTAGGATTAGATTCATCAAATACAACATTCATAGACTTATCTGTAACAAATGTTCTCTTGTTGAAGACTTTATACCATTTGATGGTAGTATAGTATCCAAGGAAAATTCCTTCATATGATTTGGAGTCAAACTTGATAAGGTTGTCTTTACTGTTTAGAATAAAACACTTGCGGTCAAAGGATCTAAAATATGCAATCTTGGGCTTCCTATTGTTTCATAACTCATAGAGAGTTTTCTTCAACAAGGGCTTGACTAAGACACTATTTAAGACATAGCAAGAAGTGTTTATAGCTTTAGCCTAAAAATACTTAAGAAGATTATACTCATTTAACATGGTCCTAGCCATCTCTTGAAAAGTTTTGTTCTTCCCTTCTACCACACCATTCTGTTATAGTGTTCTAAGAGTTGAGAAGTTGTGTAAGATACCATACTCATCACAAAAGCTATGAAACATAACATTCTCAAACTCTCCTCCATTGTCACTCCTAACAACAAAAATTTTCAAATCCTTTTGGTTTTGAATTCTCTTGGCAAAAGTATTAAATACATCAAAGCAAGAGTCCTTGTGAGGGAGGAAAAATACCCAAGTATACCTAGAGTAATCATCTACTATGACAAATGCATAATGCATGCCTCCCAAGCTAGACACTCTAATAGGTCTAGATGAACTTACCTTATTTTTGGCTTTGAATAAAGGTATCACTTATTTCCTTCCTTCGTAAACTTCATTTCAAGTAAAACTTTTATTAAGTTTCTCATTTTCAACTTATTGAAGAGTTCCATGCAAACGTATCCTAGCGTTCTATATCAGGCTTTACCTTCATTCATTATAGATATTAGACACTTTGTATCATGATTAATGAGAGAATTTAAAATCAATGACAAAAATCTTATGAATTCTACTATTAATGAACAAAATTTTATTGTCACTCATCCTTGACACATAGCAAGCTTGTGGTTCAAACATAACTTTAAGCCTTTTGTCACAAAGCTAACTTACACTTAACATATTGTGTTCGAGTCCATCAATAAGCAATACTTACCAAGGATAGGAGAGTCAACATCCTTACCAACTTTACCTATGCCAATGATTTTGGCTTTTCCATTTTCTCCAAAGTATACATTTCCAAGTCCTTCAGTTTTCTCTAATTGTGTGAAGAACTTCTTTTCTCCTGTCATGTGCTTTGAACATCCACTGACAAGATACAACTCCTACTTTCCAACTTAGGATTTCGAGCACATCTGCAAAATAAAGAGAATAAAGTCTTAGGTAAACAAATCTTCTTGGGTTCTCATGATTACCATCATTGTCACTATCATTATTGGAGGAGTTCTCACTTGAGGACTCATCAGATTTCTCCTCAATTGCCATTAAATAGAGGTTGGCCAACTCTTTTCTAGTATCCTCCTCATCGAGTTTAAAGTCACTTGTGTCGCCCCAAGTAGCCTTATACACTTCCTTATCTTTCTTGGAGGAGTGTTTCTTAGTAAGAACATTGTTCTTTTTCAGCTTGGGACAATTTGACATGATGTGCCCTCTCTCATTGCATCCATAGCAAATGAGTTAACTTTTGCTACCTTTGTTTTTGTACCTCCTTATCCTTTTTCTTTTTTGATTTGAAAGAAATTGCTTTACTTTATTTGTTATAAGGGGCAAGTTTTCATCTTCGCTACTGTTTTCATCATAACTAGAAGAAAAAGATGGGGATTCAAAGTGTACCCCTTTGGCTTTTAGGGCTAAATCTTTCTTTCTCACTCTAATGCTTTCAATTGGCTTCTCAATAGTGATTTGACTAGCTAGTAGCTTTCCGATGAGCTCATCCAGTGACAGGACTTTCAGGTTGTTAGTTTCTTCTATTGTTGTCTTCTTGGCTTCCTACTTGTCTTTGAGAAGTGTTCTTAGGATCTTTGCTACTAGTCTTTATTGAAGTAGGGCTTCCTAAGAGTTTTAGAGTGTCCCTTATGTCAATAAGCCTATTACACATATCAATAATGGTCTCACTAGGCTGATATAAAAATGTTTCATATATATAAGTATGCATTTGTATATTTTTCTTCTTGACTTCACTAGTACCTTCATGTTGATTCTATAAGGTGTCCCATATTTCTTTAGTTGATGTGCACATTTGCAGCTTAGTGTACTGAGATTTGTGTATTATATAGAAGAGAATGTGCATAGTTTGTCTATTTTTTGAGTTTGCTTTCTTCTCTTAAGTTGTCCATTCACTCTTGAGCTTAGTACATGAACGTCTCTAACTAGTTTAGTTGGAACTTCTCTTCCTTCTTTGACAATGTACCATAGATCTATGGTTTCACTGTCTAGAAAAATCTATATATGGTTCTTCCAGTACCCGTAGTCATCTACTTTGAAGAACTGTGGTTTGTGGATTGATTGTGATTCCTCATGACTTGCTATGAACTTTACTTTAAGCATTTAGGCTTTAATAGAGAGATAGGCATTGATTCCAATTATTGCCCTTTAGTGCCCTAGAATGGGATTGAATAGGGCAATGACAAGTAAAAATAAATAATAACAAGTATGGAAACAACGAAGAATTAGGACAACCAATTTATAGAGGTTCAGTAGAGCCTTTCACTATCCAGTTAGCTTACAAATGCTATCAACTACTTTTACAATAATAGTGTTTTAGCACTACGAATCCATTACAAGTAGACTTTATAGTGCTACTAAAACATTTTCCCAAAGTAGTTTGCAAATACTACCTTAAACCTTTCACATAGATGGTTTTAGATATGCTACAATCTCTTAATCAAAGGCTTTCTCAAAAGAATTTGCAACTTAGAAAGTTGAGAAAGAACACTCTCACTCAAGCAATAAATAATATAAAACACACTCATAAGGTGTGCTTAATTTGGTGGAGAGTTTTGAGAGAAGTCTGAAAGCTTGTTCTTCGACTCTATTTTGAAGATAGCTTTCATAACTTTGACAATGATTATAACATCCCTATCCTCATTTATTGGTATTCTCACATGAACATAATTGTTGCATAAATGATTTGCAAACCCACATGAACATATGCATTAGATAAATGATCATTTAAATATGTGAATAGGATAAGCACGATGATGACACTTACACCATTGCATTTCAGACACTTGAACATATATGTAATGTATGTATAGTTACATTGCAAATTACTTTATGTTATGTGCATGTTATAGCATCATAAATAATGGTGTTTGAGAGCATATTTAAAAGTATAAGGACCATATGGGCATTAGGAGATGGATGGAGGTGATGGAGTGAAGAAGAGATACTAAAAGAGGAATATTGAACTTCTAACCAATGATAGTAAGACACCATGATTTTATCCTATTAGGGTAGGTATACAAATTAAAATTTTCATCTTTAGGATTAGATGGGAGAGGCAAAATGTAAAGGAGTGCATAAAAGGAAGAGAGCTAAGAAAGAAAGGAAGAAAGAAGGAGAAGAAGAAAAAGACGAAGAAGAAGAAGAAGAAGAAAATTGAGCTAGCTAGGAAGGAACCCTAAGCGTTTCTAGTTTTAGGAAAAGAGGTAAGTGATTTTATCTTCTTCCCACATGAAATTACTCCCTCATGACATGTTAAACATGCATAATTAATAAGAATTATGGAATATTTGAGGTAGAGCTCATGTATGGAAGTTGAAATTCAAGAGAAACAATAGCTGATTGTGTTGGTTTTATTGTTAAAGCTTATTTTTGCACTCACGATTTCATTACACTAGACGAAGAATTAGGGAAAGTGTAAACCATGAAATTTGTAGCTTTATGGCCCATATAAATGCATGTAAAAGTTGTTCTTAATTTGGTGTGTGTGAAGAACTACTGCTCCTTCATTAAGGTTGGTTCACAACCAATTGAAATCTCCTTAATCTGGCTATTTTCATATATTTTGATGACCTTATGTGCTGACTTAGATAAAGTAAAAAATATGAAATTTGTAGGGTTATATCCCTTCTAAATTTTTGTGTAGCATTTTTGCTTAATTTGTTATGTGGAAAGAGACATGTCTCATTGATTGTGACTAACCTTGAACCTTATGAAACCTCATTAGTATATTATATTTTCCAAGAATTTGATGGCAATAGAATTGAAATTTGGTGATGTGACAAAGTTCAAAAGTTATATATTTGTGTATGATATACATTCTTATAAAAAGTTGTATATTTGTGTCTGATATACATTCTTATAAAATATTTTTGCCAAATTTATCATGGTTAATGAGATATTGTCCCTTCATCATGACTGATTCTTAATGTGTTGAAATCTTGCTCACCTTGAGATTGGTCTTTTGTGTTGGTGACTTTATAGACTGAATTAGATAATGAGTAAATCATGAAAAATGTTCCTTCATGTGTTTTGTCAATTTTAGTGAATCATTTTTGCAATTGGATTTGTACAATTTGAGATATACCCAAGCCTGTAAGACCTATCAAACTGAGATGACATTGAAATAGGGAAGAATTCAAAAATTCACCATATTTTGTATATATCTTATAATGATATAAAATTTGAATATGTTATATAATTATGTGTGTAGTTTATTTTAAAAAAGAATCAAGTCATTTGGATAAGTATAGTAAGAGTTATTACAGTTAAAAAATAGCAAGGTCAGACTACCATATAAGAAAAATATGCATAAACACTAGGTCCGCTTGCATGGAACATGACCATAGTTGTATACCAAGCATTCATAATCATTTTGACATACTTATAACCATGTATGTATTGAATGTTAGGATCTAAACACTTTGAGGAAGCCCAAGAGAGAGGACCAAACCTACGATAAAGGTTGGTCGCATCAAAAGGTGAGTAAAAGACACAATTGGATTCTAATGTGTATGTGTGATGATTTTACGATATGGTTATGTTCTATTACATGTATATATGATTGAATTATGACATTATACATGTGAACACAAGTCAAATGAGAATTATATGCTCTTAATGATTATTTGGTATACTAATGTGAATGAACACATGCATATGGAACTAAATGGATATTGTGACCAGCTTGTCAAATACTTGCAAATCACTTTGGAAAAGGGACCAATATATCCTATTAGCACATGTTATAAATCAAATGATTTACTTAAATCACATGAATTTTCAAGAGTAGTGTTTGCCTTGAAAGGTCACGACAAAATCAATTTATTGTATTTGCACTTACATAGCCAATTCTTATACTTGTAATGTATCCTAATGATATTTGATTATTGGCTGTGCCATAAGAATATGATTATTATTTTTGTTCATTAAGTCGCGACTTATCAAATCATAATTATATTTTTCAGATAGTAAAGCATAGGATTTGGAGATTTTGGAGCATAAAGTTTTGGATATAGACACATGGAGCACAGGTCTTTGACTAAATTCCAACTCTCTTTCTCTTCTTGTGTCATGTTCATATATCTAGATAGGAACTAGTTTATGATCACTAGCATTGAATAATAGTTAACATATATGTACATTAAATACATGTTGGATTATATATGTATGATGAATCAACCTTTATGCATATGTATTTTTGGACATGAACACCATGATTTGTAAATAAAAATGGTTGTTACAATCATCTTCTCTTCTAAGCTATATTACACTTGTTTCACCCTTTTTATTCAAAGATTGTTTTCATAAGAAAGTACTCACTTTTTTACCATTATCTTTTTTATTTATACTATGTGAGGGTGCTTTATTGGCAAAGATAGAGAACTAGCAGTTAAAAAGCAGGTTGTCACTCCATGTCACCAGAGTTGTCACTCAACGCATGTTAGACAATCTCTACACCTATTTATGGGTGATTTTTTAATATAATACAACTTCAACGGTTGTTGCTCATAATGAAATGTCCATTGGAACTAGTTGTTAAAGAGAGATTTGCCTATACACTCCTCTTCTGACTTTCTCAAATTTTTACTCAATAACTCTTTCAATGGTTGTTGGAACTTTTCAATGGTTGTTGGAACTTTTCAATGCCTGTTGGAGTTCAACTTCAACTCCTATTGAGATATGGACAATGCCTATTGTAAATTTTTAAATGGGTGTGAACTTGATGCTCTGATTTTCAAGATTTTCAATAGAGCTTCAATGACTATTGGCTAGCTTTCAATGCTCATTGAGAAAGGTCTTAATGCCTATTGTACTTTTGAAGGTGTCGTATTGGAGGGTCCAAAAACTTTAGCTCTGCTTGGGAGCTGTTCCATCGCTCGTTGGTAAAAATCCAATGCCCATGTCAAGATCTTAAAAGTTATGTTTACATCAAGTCACTTAGTCCAATGCCAATTGCAAAAATGTAATGCCTATTGAGATGTCTAAGAGCCACACCCATTGCAAAATTGCAACACTCATTGTGAAGATTAACTTTCAAGGCTCAAGTGATTGAATCATCCAATGCCTATTGTTTTTTGAAAGAACCATTTGTTGAGAGGTCCAAAGACTTTGATCACACTTGGTTGTCACTTCAACGACTATTGAGAATCTTCAATGCCCATTGATGAAGTCATAACACCTGTTGAAATATAGCAGCACCCGTTGGCTTTGAATACTTAAAGTTTTTACCAAAACCCTTTCTCTAAACATCTTTGATTAAAAGATTGATGCACCTATAAGATTTTACACAATGAACTTGGGAAAGAGTTAGCTTTTAGATGTGTTTGTAATCATCAAAACCAGTTTGATTCACCATACTCCCAAGCTAGGTTCAATAAATAAGATTAAATCACTTACCTCTTTTTCCAAATCTTGAAAAGCATTAGGTTCCTTCCTAGCTAGCTACATTTTTCTTCTTCTCCTTCTCTTTTTTCTTTTTCTTTTTCTTCTTCTTCCTTTCTTTCTTCCTTTCTTTCTTTTATTCTTTCTTTCTCTTTGTTTTGCTGCAACCCCTTATATTTTTTCCTCTATAATATGATCCTAAAGGGGGAGACATTTGATTTGTATGTCTACTCTAATAATACAAAATCATAGTGGCTTCTTACTGTTGGTTAGAAGCTCAATTTTCCTCTTTTAGTCCCTCTTCTTCACTTCTTCATCACCTCTATCCATCTACCAATCCCCATATATTCCTTATAGTTTTAATAAGATTCAAAACACCATTATTTAAGATAGTATAACATGCACACAACATACGATAATTTGCCATACAACTATGAAAACAACATATATCAAATACCTCAAATGCTATGATGTAAGTATTCATGCTTAAGTCATATTATGCATATATTCAAACAAATCATAATTAAAATGAAAATGAATTAGGTTAAGGATGTTATAGTGGTATGAAGTCAAATTCATAGGTCCTTAGTAGAGTTGCCATTATGAGCGATTCAAAGTTTTGTGGTTACACTCAACTGAGTAGAATCTTACTTGTGACTTTAACTTTTTAATCCACCATCAAGAGGTCGAGAGGACAAGGGGTCATACTTGATACAACCTCATTTAATGGTACTAGAAGGGATCATTGAGGGATTTGAAAGGAGGTCTCTCAATAAGCAAAAGTCCATTTGGAATCAAGTGGCCAACAAAGGACCAATAAGGGGTAATACTTTGGTAACATCTTGAATGCTTGATTAGAGTCACCACTTCACTTTACTTAGGACAAAATTCTAGGTGAGAAAGGGTTCTAGTCCTAATAGTTCAACAAAAAGGCCAAACCCATCTTCACTTTATTAGAGATTGCCTTCAAGAATTTGGTACAATGTGGGGAGGAGCTTAGACATGAATTTTAGGATCTAGCCTTTGAGAATCTTTGGTTCACATTAGAAATTTTATCTTCATTAATTACTTATTCCATTTTAGAGCTATGTTAATCACACATCTTATACATAATCAAATGTAAAGGAGAGTTCATACAATCATATAAACAAACACTAAGACTATTGGTCTTCATAACCTATAAAACCAAGCATAAAATAGTCCTTAAGATAAAGAATCAAGTATGAAAGAAAGTAGCCCCTAAAAAATACACCCAAATTTTCCTAACATTTCAAAGGCAATGACATCCTCACCTAGGCTTGGAAGCACCTTAGTACTTATTTGTAAGTATTAATCATTATTAGTCATAAAATGGATCAATCATACCTCAAACCTTCTACCTTAATCACCTTATTATGGTTAAATAACAAATAAGAGGATGCATCATATGTTAATGGTGTAGTGTGAATCATAAAAGACATATATAATGAAAAGCATGATGGTATAGGCATAAATTATCATTAATGTTGGACAAGATTATGGGGTCACAAGTGTCTTAAAACATCTCTTAAACTATCCTAAATGTGATTAATGTCCTAAAAGCATATAGAGAGCAATCTTAACCATGAAAGGAGAGCTAGGATGTATTATAGAACAAAAGAGGAGTAACATGACAAAAGTAATATGAAAACTCAAATGGACAGAACAAACAAAGGCCCTAATAAGGATATTTACTATTTAAAACCTCCCCTAAATGGGGCATCTTTACAACCTACAGTATGGAGGTAGTGAGCAAATCAACTTAGCCATATGGAAGGCTAACCAAACCCCTTCAAAGGTTATGAGGAAAATGATAATAAAAGAATCAAGAGAAGTATAGGAAATGATCATAAGATAATAGGGAATCAAGGGGTCATTGGCTCTAAGGCCTCTCGCCATCATCTTTTCCCTAAACACTCACTCAAATAGGCAAACACATAATGAACATGTCATCTCACATACATCAACCACTCGCTAAATGGTATTCATATATAAAATATAGCTAGAACATGGAGAATGAAGGTCTTTGATTATTGTAACCTACCTCATCTCATCCATTTTTTTAAGCTTAAAAAATAAAGAAAATGGCTAAAAGCATGAGGAAAATTAAAAAGAAAGCTTTTTATGAATAGTGCTTGTATACAGTATTTATAGTCTGTACAAAACAATTAGTGGTATTTACAAATTATAGGGAGGTTTGTACAAATAATAAGTTATCTATACAAACCATTGGGCCTACTATAAGCATAATACAAAAATGTGAAGAAAAAGATAAGAAGAAAGAAAGGGGAAAAGAGACCTAGTTTGGACTAGAGGTTAGCTCTTAGCCCTTAGAGGCACTAAAAGTGATAGAATCTTCTCTAAAATGCAAAGGTATAAACGTCAAGAGCAACAAATCTCGATCCTTTTCCTTCAGTCCTTAAGGCTAATGTATGGGTTCCTTAATTTTTATAAGTGACAGCTCTCTAAGGTGTGAATCTTCAACTTGGAATCAATTTCTTAGTTTTTTTAGTCCTTTTTCTCAACCTTTCAAATGATAAGGTATTTATAGAGGAAAAGGGGGATGCTCCTATGCTACATAGCATAGATTACACCATGTTCTCTCTCTGTCTCTATTAGGATAGGATCAATGAATATTCTAAAATACTATGGCTTGTTTGTACAATCATTTTGGTATTCTTGATCATTATTGTAAAAGCTTATTACTTTCATACCTTTTATGTGTTGTCTATACAGACCTTTAAGTTAGTTGTATAAACAATCCTTCCACTCTTAAAACTAGGTTCTTTTAGTTTAGGTGTTTGAGGGTTAGGTTTGATTCAAGGTTTGTCTAAGCTCTTAATGCTTCTTAAGTATTATTTTCTTCAACCTTTTAGGAATGAATTTGATAAGTTTCTTACAGTAGGCTCACATCCCAACAATCCAAAATCCAGTGCTTACAATTAATGTCCTTGGTTCTCATAAATATAGTTTATGAGGTGGAAGGATTAGAATATAAAAACGGATTGTATCCTAATCCATATTTTATGCATGGACTCCTATACATTTCAAAGATGGAGTCTAGTTTATCCTTCTCTTTAAAGAATTTAGAAATATTCTCTTTGAGGTTATTATTTTTAGCCTTAAGAGACTAAGCTTCCTTAGAGAGGGAATCAAGATTCTTTAGCGAATCTTTTAGTACTTTGTTTTCATTTTTAAGGATGAAGAAAGAAGACTTTAGGGAATCATAACTCTTAGAGAGCTTGGCAATGAGATCATATAAATCCTTTATAGAGTAAGGCCAAAGGGATTTACTTTATTGTCTTCTTCACTCTCACGTAAGGAGGGATAATCTCCTTTTATTGATATGAAGCATAGTTTTATGGTCTCCTTCTCATCATTAGAGCTCCCTACTTTTGAATCATTGAAATCATCCTATATGTCTTTGGAAGCGTCTTTTTCATGCTTAAACTTGTACTTTCTTAAATGATGTTTGTGTTTTCATTACTTTGGATAATGTCTTTAGATGTTCTTTTTGATTGCACATAAAATAAATAATTTGATTTTTTTGATCTCATTTTCTTTTATCCATTCTTCATCTTTCCTTTCCTATTTTTCAAGAACCTTTTCACTTGGTTTGTGATGTGAGCTAACTGTTCATCCTCACTATAATCATTACTTTCACAAGATCAAGTTAGTGAAGAGGTAGAAAGGTTTCAGTATGTACCTTTTTGGCTTTAAGAGCCATGTCATTCTTTTTATGATCCTCATCTTTAGCTATCTTTTCTAGTGTGATTTCATGTGTGGGCAATATGCTTATGAATTTGTCTAGAATGAGTGCCTCTAGTTTGTTTGCTTCCTCAATGCTAGTTTTCTTTACTTCCCATTTCTCCTTAGAAAGTGTTCTAAGTTGCTTAACGACCATATTAATTAGAGTAGGCCTTCCCCCACCCTTTCATAGTCCTTATAATGTTAATTAATCTATAGTACATTTTAGTGATGGACTCATTTGGTTAGTATACAAATGTCTAATACTTATATGTATGCATTTGAATCTTCTTCTTCTTTTCCTTATTAGCTCCTTCCTATTGGATTTTGATACGAACAAGGTTGGATTAGATTCCTTACCCGTATGCTTGACAATAGTTGCCCAGATCTATCAAAACAAGTATTGGAGTTTTGATCTTCAAATCCCAACTAGACCTCTAGAAAACTTGTTTCTAGCAACCTAAGTT
>CATIWR010103042.1:0-11156 GCA_949677035.1 Omphalea diandra | reverse complement strand
TAAGTGATTTTAAAAAATTACATCTTATATAAAAAAAAATTTTATATTATGTAATAAAATTAAAAATTAATTTCATATATAAATTCAATTGTGTTATAATCGATCTTACAATAAATATAAAAATTAACTATTTCATAATTACTTTAATAGTAGTTGTCATTAATACATGATAAAAAATTAAAAAATTTTAAAAAATTAGAAAAATGATGAATCGATGAATAAAAGTATTAATTAACGAACAAAATGTTACAAATCAATAAATGAATGAATGAATGGACTTTTAAAAGCAACTTACCATGTAAGCTAAAATAAAGTTAAATTCAAAAAAATTTTAGTAGCCAACATTTTGGGTTGTTTTTGCTTTGGTTATATATATATATATATATATATATATATATATATATATATATATATATATATATTGGGAAAGAAAAGGACAGATTCTACAATTATCACTATTATTGAGACAATTATAATTTTGTCTAAAATCCCATTTCAAGCTATGGGAGACAAAAAAATAACCATTGCATCATAGCATTTAATAATTCTACTACAGATTTGTCCTTCGCTTACATTAACATCAAACCTACAATAATCTTTATACTGAATTCTTTATTATACTATTTAAAATTAAAATTTGTATATTGATAAAGTTTGAATGTTAATGATTATTCTTAAATAATTTCATTTATTTAGTTACTTGTTATTGACCCACATAATCAATCTTTTCTGCTGGCAAGTCTCAAAAAAGTTGGATTGGAGATTTACCTCATAGACCCACTTTGAGGATTTCTTTCATTTCAATGGAGAATCTAACATATTGTAAGGCTAATGCTTATGGTACTTCTTCCCTACTTGATTTCACTACTTCCATTCCCATGACCATAAGAAAACAAGAAGGCCTGAGTTTTTGTATCCCCATCACTAAATAAATAACACATTACCACAGAATCTACACTCAAAAACTGCATTTGTCATCTAAAATTTAAAACCTTTTTCTTTTGCTTACATAGAGAATTTGAAAAATCCTAGAATTTTTGAGCTTCTTCCTTTTTTTTTTTTTTCAAAAATTGAGTTTTTGAAATCATATAATTTTAAATTCATAGTAAAAAAATGAGTATATATTTGAAAAAACTTTAAATTATTCATAAAAAGATTCTTAATCTTCTAATCGTTTTTCAAATAAAATTTAAAAAGCTATCTCTCATTGGCTCTTTTTGAATATGTATCAAATCTTAAATTATTTAAAATATTTTTTTGTCCGACTTCATCCATTTAAGTAGTCAAAACTTTTAAACCAAAAATTCAAATAATATCCCGCCTTTGATTCTTTTGGAGAACCAAAATTTGTGTCTGAAGTATTATTTTTTATCAAACATAAATAATCTAAATTCAGTTCATTTTTCAGGATAAGTATTTGTAAAAATCATTTTTTACAAATATAATATTATTATAATTATCATCATATTTCAAGTTGGCATTTCCATTAAATTCAATTTAAGCAATTCAAGCTTCGATATATATCAAATTTAAACTTACAATTTTACAGTTTTAGATACCATATATGATAGTCCATAAATATTAACAATAAATCACTTTTATTAACATTAATTTATGAAAAAATAAAATATGAAAAGGTGAAAATATATATAAAAATTGATATTGCTCTAGAACTATGTGAATTGTAAGATAGCTCTAAGATCATATTTAACTTTTATTTTTTTATTAAAATATAAAATTTGATCGTAAAAATTAAAAAATATATACTGAATAAAATTTTCCGTATTAAATTTGAAAAAAAAAAGTCATACCGAGCTTAGTGCGAACTCACTATATATTGTTGCGAACAGTTAAAGACTAATAAAAGGAGAGAGTAAGATAGTAAGATAGGGATGTGAGCTTCTGTTTTGGTGATTGTGTCTCAAGCTTTGATTGTTTCTTTATAGCTTTATCTGCCGACACAAACCCCGGCCATAAGGGTCCCTTCCCTGACTACTACCTCTGCACATTTCTACCTTTTTTCTTTCATTATTTCCCTTGCTGTCTTGTGGGTTTTCTTCACTTTTCTTCATCCCTATGGATTTCTATCGGAATGTGGCAGTTTCCGGCGACTATCACCAGCCGGAAAAAGTCCTTCCCTCCCCTTCTGCCTGCACTAGCCCTCTTGATGACCTTTTCTCTGCTCATCCGACTACGGTTGGTTTTTGCATCTTTTCTTCTAAAGTTTTGTTCTTTGCCCTTTTATTGTACTGAGTTATCTGTGGACAGTTTAGTTGAACCTTCTTGTTGGTGCTGCAGCAGCAAAGGAGGAGTCTTTCTTCGTGCTTGTTTGTTAGTGCTTTTTTTGTTGTTTGTGTGTTCAAAGGAGGTCTTTCTTGTGATTCTTTTCTTGCTTGTTTTATGTTTTTCTTTTCTCGGTCTCTTTTGAGCTAGATTTTGGTTTCAGGCATCTTCATATATGACCAATATATATGTTGTTTCTTTATGGGTTTTGCTAAATTTTTCTGCTTTGGTGGATTTTGAACACAGGAAGTAGACGTTAGCTTAGAATGGCTGTCAGTATTTGTAGAGGACTGCTTATCCAGCACAGGAAACTGCCTACCAGTACCCACTTTAAGTAGTGCTCAGAACACAAATACAATTCCAAAAACCTTTCAACAGGAACCCCAACGAAACCCCACATCTTCCTTGGAGAAAATTGCAATTCCAGGTAAAGCAAGAAGCAAGAGGAAAAGAGTCACAACTTTCGATAAGACTAGAAGAAACCCTTTATCAAGCTGGTCCTATGCCTGCCATCAAACCCTCCATTTTCCTAGTTCAGACCCTCCTTTGCTCCAACAAGCCTATTGGTTAGCTGATAGTGAGCTCATTATGCCTAAAAAAGATGGCACCAACACCAACACTACCACCGCCACTACCAACAACAACAAGACCGGCAACAATAGCAAGAGTAGAGATAGTGTAGTACTTCAAGAAGACGAGGAAGAAACAACAGAAGAGGAAGAGGACGTTTACGAGGTCCAAGAAAAGGTTAATAATAACAAGAAGGAGATGAGTTTGGGCACATTGGAGAATAGCAGTGGGCAGCAGCAGCCAAGGAGGTGCACCCATTGCTTATCACAGAGGACCCCACAGTGGAGAGCTGGACCATTGGGTCCAAAGACACTATGCAATGCATGTGGAGTGAGGTACAAGTCAGGCAGGTTGTTGCCAGAGTATAGACCAGCCAAGAGTCCTACTTTTGTGAGCTATCTGCACTCCAATTCTCACAAAAAAGTGATGGAAATGAGAATGGCTAGCTCTGCGGCCGTCTTCAATTCCTAAGTGGCCACCGGTGGAAGGATTTCCTTTCTCCAATGTATATCAAGAAAACAAGTTAAGTTGAGTTTTAGCTCAGTCTTTTAATAGATATTGAAATAGGTAGTTATCCTTAATATATTGAGGATTAATTAGTAATTAATTACCTAGCTTTATATTTATATTATAATATCATGGGTTTTCTTGCATTTTGATTGTGAGTATTTTCTATAAATTCCCATTCTTCCTTTCATCTTTTGCTGAGCTACCATTTAAAAAAATGTCTGTGGCTTTTATCTTTTGGATAATTAAAAGGTCTATTCCTTGCTATTGATAGAAGGAAAATGTACATTCCTTGCTTCAAACTACAGTCCAGGCAATGAGAACAAATATATACAGTGAAATTCTTTGAAATATAAGCATGAAGAATAATGTGAGTTAACTTTCTTTCCAAATTAAAAAAAGAAAAAGAAAGAGAGAGAGAGAGAGCTTGGAATATAGTCCTTTGCCTTTCTCTCATTAATTTCTTAAATTTGGTTGGTACAACCAATAGTCTCATTCTTGGAAGCTTCTTGTCATTGAATTTCACAGTACAAGAAAACTAATCTTAGCTGTTTTTGAACCTAATACAGATTACCCATACACCCCTTAATTATTTTGAGAGGTTTTGAAGAATTTGAATTTTTTTAGCGGTTACTAATCAGAATCAATGTTATGAAAATTGAAATCGATTCTTAATGTTATTTTTATATTTTTAATATTTTTATAATATTTTTTAAAATAATTTTAATAATATTTAAAATTTTCTTTATTATTGAATCAATTGAACTATCCATCAAATTGATAAATTAAAAATTGACTAGTTCAATTTTAAAAATATTAATTAGAATGAGTTTAAGATTGCACTTTCACGTTAATATATTTAACCACAATTTGAAATAATTCTATAGAATCTAAATTTAATTAATAAACCGATGAGCAAACTCTTTAGTGATTCTTAAAATGTTAATGAGGAAAATAGTTAATAGTTCAAATTTAAATAAAATCCCACTAGTCAAAATACCATATTGTTAATAAGGTGGGTTTTTGTAAGATTATATTATTAAGGAAGTATTTTTTGAATTTATAATTTGAATAGCTTATTTATTTATTTATGTTGGTGAAATGAATGGCTTATTATTATATTTGATTAAAACAACAAGAATGCAAATAAAAATATTTGGCACTTTGCCATAGGAGATAAGATAATGGTACTCAGGCATTCACGTGGACCTTTCAATATTTCTTTTCAAGTTAGTTGATTCTCAAGAAAATTACAAATTGTTTGAAGAGATTCTTTTCCTTTTCCCTCTCTTCCCACACTTTGCTTCAAATTTTCCCTCCCATTTTAGATCAAACCCCAGCCCTCAACCAAATCTTAATTTAATTTAAACACATCTAATAATTACTGTGTATTAATCATATGAGATGGATATTGTTAACATAATTAATTAGAAAAATTTTAAAAAATCTAGGCAAATATTCTTATTATATATGATTTAGTTTAATGTATATGAAGAAATGTTCGAAATTGTTTTAATATCACTGAATTAAAAACTCATTAATAAAAAAAATGAGATGGAGATGAATTCCATAAAAGAAGTTTTGCATAATTAGTAATACCATGATGTGATATAACAATACTCAAAACTATAAATCTTTGGTAGCACACGCCAGTGCCATAGAGTTGGTAGTTGGAATTAAACAACCATGTAGAATTTGGACAATTTAAACTAGTATTTGTTTAACCTCTCTCCCTCTGCTATATGGCAAGCTAATGTTGGTCTAATCAAGTGGTTGGTGTTAGTCATTATATGTTTACTTGATAATATGGACTACTTACTGAGCAATAAACATGATGACCTATTATTGTTGGTCCATTAATCCATGGTTTGAGTAAAAGAATGTTTAACTTATGAACCCAAAAAAAAAAAAAAATATATATATATATATATATAAGGGTGCATGGATTCTCATGCATATCTCACCCACAATAAAGAGGTTCTGAAATAATTCGATTTGACAGCACTTAAATTTTTTTTTTTTTAAATGGTAAATCTGTTTCTTCTTCATTTTACGGACGCAGTCTTCACATTAATCTTTAGTGATTAAGAAAATAATTGAATAATTGAACTCTTTTAATCACTTGCCTTGTGGATTGTTAAGTAAAGAAATCATTTTTCTTTTGACAAATTAAAGTATTTGACAGAATAAAATGTCTTATCGTATCATTCATTTATCAAAATCCAGACATTAAACATACTGCAGAATCTTTTAATTTTTCTCCATTTCTGTTCCTTTCTCCATGCTCCTCATATCCCAACTTTCCAAACAGTTCTTTTTTTTTAAAAAAAAAAATCATGTCATCTAATTATGCTTAATTGAAAATTTTTACCAAATTAATGAAAAGTTTATATGCGTTAAATCATATACACTCATTTAATATAATTAAAACACATTAATGAAATATAAATAAAATAAATATTTTTTTAAAGAAAAATGAATAATAAACATTCACTTATGTCACATAAAATATTTATAATTTATAGATGGTTTGCCGGATATATAAATATTTCGGCGTATAACTTTTTATGTTAAATACTATAATTGTTGGTCAAATGAAGTTTGCATGATATTGTAATTCTTATGGCATGGACGAGCTTATGTGAATGATCATGTCATAAATGTACGACACAAAATGTCATTTAGTATTTTTCTTTTTAAATTAATTTTTATGAGAGTTTAAATTTACAACTTTTCATAATCGAAGAACACTCTAATATTAATGAATTGAAAATGCATTCATTATTTTGTATTTTATATATTTTTTTGGTAATGGTACTTGTAATTTATTATCATTTAGTATGTAAATGATATTTAATATTATGTGATTGTTATTCAATTTAATCATTTATATTTGCCTTTTGTTGATGACTTTTTTGAAATAAAAGAGTCTTTCATTAACAAAGATATCATTAAAGTACAACTTATAACAGATAAGTGAATTTAACTGCATTCAATAAATATATACAAATTTTATTATAAAAATGAGTTTTTCCTTTGAATTTCATTGATCGTGCTGACGAAATAATTATATACATCTTAGCGGTTACGATTAACACATCGACAAGAAACACATTTTACTCGACAACTGTATGGAGTCACAAATTGACTTCGTTATCATTTAATAAATCTAAGAAACACATTTCACTCGACGACTGTATGGAGTCATAAATTAACTTCATTATCATTTGATGAATCACAAATTGATTTTATTATCATTTGATGAACCTTTAAATAAGTCAAATATTTTGAATATCAAATTCAAATTCCTCTTAACTTTTATGATAAAAGACAAACAAACTTCCGTAAAAAAAGATAAACAAACTTCTATCAAAAAAGATAAAATAAAAAAACTCATAATAATTCATCAATAAAATTAACAATTAACAAAATTAACAAACAACTAAAAAAAATAAATTTAACATAAGATCATAAAAGGATTCAACCACATAACTGCATATTCATTAGTAGAAGACCTTGATTTATTTGCAAATAATGAAACCTTAACAGTCATGTATATATTTTTTCATATATCTTTGATTTACTATATGTTTTCCCAAATTACTACTAAAGAAATATAAAAGATTTTATTGCCAAATCTATAAAATTTGATCAACTCATATAAACAAAATGAAAAAATAATTTGATTATTTATTATGATTGGAAAATACTACAAGAGACAAAAAAATAAATAAATTGAGAGTGAAGAGATAAAGTTAGCTATCGTCCATGATAAAAAAAAAGTCCTCGATGATAGCGAAAAGAAAAATTAAATAAAGATCTCTACGGGTGGTGATCAGAGTTTGAATTCTAATGGTGATTTTTTTTTTAATAATAAAAAAGGAAGAAATGCAATATCAATTTAATAAAGTTCCGCGGCATTAACATTTTAAACCATATATTGCCTAAATGATTGTAAACTTTAATGTGTTTGAAAAATTTTTTTTTCCCACTAATTGGAGTCTGAATTTGAATTAAAGTGTGTTTCTAGTCAAAGTTGATATCTATTAGTTTTATGTTTATATAAGCTGTCCAGCTAATTGTGAAAATAATAGAGTTTTTTTTTTCTTTTTTTTTTATAAGACAAAGGAATACTTACCTCCATGAGAATAAGAAAAAATGTGGCTTTGCCTATATAGAGATAAAATCGATTAGAATCATAAAAATTAAAAATAATGAGTAAATGCAATTTAATAGATTTAATTAAAATTTTATTATTTTTATTTTAAAATCTGAGAATAATACAATTGTTTTTATTAAATTTTTTGTTAAAACTTAGATGCTTGGAATATTTTCCATTTTTTACAATTCATGTTTTACTAATATTTTCCTATATTTTTCTTTTTTTGTATAATTATTTAATTTTAATCAAACTAATTATACCCATTAAATCAACCAACTTGTAAATTAACTATCCGTTTACCCACCGATCTGATTTAAAAAAACAATGAATGTTACTATCATTACGGGAAATATCACATCCACAAGAGAAAGAAACAAGTGGGTTTGTTGTGTTGTTAGGTGTTTGATATATGGCGTATAAATAATTGAGAACTTTGAGAGGAGGATCTTAATCTAAATCAAATAATTTTTAACTTTTGGGTATGGACTACTTGCTAATGTTTTTTTGTCAGCCTACCGGATTGGGGTCCTACCTGAAATGAAAAAAAAAAAAAAAAAAAGGTTCAATGAATATTGAGACGAAAATCACATGATTTGCTATTGAAGGTTGACATGAATCTACTGTATATTCAATAGAACAATTTCACATGCTTGGTGGTTGATCATCCTCTCATGAGCATTTTTTTAAAAAAATTTCTTTTATCATAAGGTAAAATGTACGCAAAAATAAAAATATTTTAAAATTTATATCATTGTTCTTTGCTTTTTCTCCATAGAATCATGCTTTAGCCTCTGCAAATAATATTTTGAATGCACTTGATATTCATAAGAGAATGAATTATTGAAAATAACTCTTATCTTTTAGTATTTTAGAGCTACCATCAATTTATTTTAAGAGTGGTAAGTTTTTTTTTTTTTTAAATACAGTTATTGTATTATATTTGTTAGTTTTCATTTTGTTTTGTCTTTTTTTTTAGAGTTTTGATTTAGATTTGTTATTTTGTTCCTTTTAGTGAGAGTTTTTATTTTTTTTTAAGAGTTATACTAGTTTAAAATTAATTATTTAGTGATATATGATGATATATTATTTGTATCGTCTTTCAAATTTATTCTGACATATTATATGGATTTCAATTAAGATCGCACTCTAGCATTATATCTGATGAAAGTATTAATAATTAATAAAAATGCAGAGTTATCCAAAAAGATATATAATGAAAATAGATACATGATTTTAGAGTTAATCCAATATATAGTATTAGTAGTGTTGAAAATTGATTTTACATTGATACTTTAAATCATAAAATTATTTTTTTTTATAAATTTCAAGATTATTCATGAATGAAAATATCCTTTATTATTAAAAAAAAAGAATTGATTAGGAAAATGATGATAAATGGGAATAATACAAAAGGTCTATTTAATATATATATATATATATATATATAGGAGGCTGTTGTGATTAAAGAAATATAATAGATAAGTGTTAATTCCTTATTTATAGTAAATGTAACCATTTGTGGCGCGATGTGCTTAAAGTTTTTTTTTTTTTTTTAACAAATAATTTCATTCATAGGGATATCAAATCTTGAACAAGTAAATTATACAAAAGAGAAGGAGGTGAAGTAACCCAACTTAAGGGGCATTTATTTAACCTCACTTTCTTTGCCACCCAATCCACACATTTAATTACACTTATGTCAACATAACCAACAAACATACATGAATAAGTCATGAATAAGCCCTTAAAATCATAATAATATTTTGAATGATAGCCACTATTTCCCATGAGAGATGATGAGATTTCTTTATTATGGATTCACAACAAATGAGAGAGCATGCTTAAAGTTAGCATGCTCTAATAAGAAATATCAACGGTTTTGGAGAATAAAAAAATATTAAATGGTCTACTATTCTTATTACTTGTTTGAATCATTATTCGGATTGTTGTATTCGGATCGGTCTTTCATATATTCTTATGAGTAATTATCATTACTATTAAAAATTCAAGCTTTTTAGGATATAAGAATGTATCTAATATAAATGAATTTTATAATTTTATTAAAATTTTCAAATTAATTATAAATTTGTAAAATTTCTTGATTATGAAAAAATATCTCAAATTAAAATATTTTTCACTCTTTTCTTCGTCTCTCTCTTTTTTCTCTCTCCATTTTTTTGTTTTTCATTTATAAAATTTGAAAAGAATAGCACAAAGATATTTTTTATAAAAATAAAATATTTTATTGTATTAAACATCTAAATCAAAAATAAGATTCATTTCGTTTGAAATAAATTTTGCATTGTACCAAATATAGAAATTCATTTATTAAAAAAATGAATTTTACGACTGTACTTGGTACAAATAAATGTTATAATCTTTTATGCAATTTATTTAAATCCATATTTTTTGTTTTTCATATAAGTGAAAATTATGTCACTAAATCTTCAAAATTAATTAAAATTAAATCAAATTTTATGAATTTTGATAAAATTTCTTAATGAATTATGCAGTTTTAATACTTTTTTCATTATGACAAAAATACTTGTAATGAGTGGTATTTTTTTATTTTTTTTTTCTCTATCACATTTTCTGTTCTTGCTTTCTTCTCTCTATTCTCTCATTCCTCTCTTTTAGGGTATGTTTAGTTTAGCGATGGTGGTTAATGAAGAGCGATTAGGTATTAATGATCAGCAGTAAGCATGTAATATAAAGTATAATATTAATTTAGTTAGTGAATGTGTAGTAATAATATAAAATGATGAAAAAATAATCTTTTATATTTTGATTAATTTTATATGAAATATTAATTTATGTAATGGTAAATAATAATAAATATGCGATTAATACTAAAAAAAATTATGCGATTAATACTAAAGAAAAAAAATTTAAACACTAATTTTTATATTCAAAAATTAAAAAAAATAGTTTTAAATGTTTAGTTATATTACCTAGTTGCCAAACTCCAATTTTTAAATTAAAATGTCAATTGTTTAGATTTACCAAATATTTCCTTTTAGTGTCTAAATATTCAATCACTAAACACTAATAAGCAAATATTGAACTAAACAAACACTTATTTTATTTTTTATATTTGTGAAACTCTGAAAAAAAAATATTATAATGATTTTTTAAAAAATAAAATATTTATTAAATTCTACATTTAAACTAAACAAAAAATTCATTTAATTTGAAATAAATTATATTTTATTTTGTAATATATATCCAACATAGAAATTATTTATAAATAAATTATCTAAAAATTATTTATAAATGAAAATAAATTTAAAATTAAAATTAAACTAAACACTATGTGAAAAAATTCCATAATAAATAACTCTATTCAACATTTATCCTACAATGATCAAGACTAGAAGATGAGTATTAAATCCTGATTAACAACCCTATCAATTTTGGGCCTGGCTTATCTGCTTGGAGAAAATATATGAAACATAAAAAGATTGCACTGCCGGGAGTGGAACCCAAATTTCAGTACGTGTCCAAGGGAATGGTCTATAGTACTTATACCATGCACCCCTGTAACAACATGGATAAGGACTTATCACACATGAGAAGAAAAAATATATGCCTTCTCAATTTAACGTATTAACATTTATTACACTTTGCTAATAAA
>CATIWR010103040.1:0-58208 GCA_949677035.1 Omphalea diandra | reverse complement strand
TTGAAGGTAAAATCAAAAACAACGTCCAGTTCATCAAAGACCACAACAAAAACCACAACTACTAAAGTGAGAGAGAAGAAAGTGTTTTCCTTACCTGGCCAGAAATACGATCCTCCTGAAGAGGTTTTGACCTTGAAATTTGTTGATTTGATAATGTATTATGTAATGAATGGCAATGATTCTAGTTTTATTGCTTTTCTATTGACAGAGAGAACCCCTTAGGATATTCTACGAGTCATTATCTAAACAGATTCCGACCAGTGAGATGGCAGAATTTTGGTGAGTTCTACTTCTCCTGTCACAGTGCACACCTCTGTATATAACTGGTTTTTCTCTTTTTTTTTTTTTTTTTTTTTGGGGACAGGGCGGGTGGGTGCTGATGTTATCAATTTACTTTATTTATTTGCCTTGTCTGACATCTCTAAGAAAAAGTTAAGCCGTTGTCAATCCTCTATCTTTATATCTTTCCGATATGCTTCATTTATTTAGCGCTAGGAGGTTGAATAGTACGCAAGGCCGTAGCTATGCCTGACCTTGTGCCATTGGCAGACACCTGGGAGAGTTTATCAATTGAGTAGTTCAATCCACATATATTTTTAGCTACATTGGTTGAATCGCACCATATGGCTTCTTAATGATGCAGTAAGAAGCATCGTTTGAGGGCTCATAGGAGCCACTTTCAAAATTCTTGGCCTTCAGACATTTCTTTGAACAGGGTGTTATCACTCTATTTTCCTATGCTTGTCTAAGATGGACCATTGCGTAGGGATCTTTGGATGAGCTTGCTAACAACTATGATTTTTTGTTACTTTTGTCTCTTTGATTGGGATTATAACCTTACCTTTTTTTTTTTTGGCACCAAAGTAAGAGATGCTCAAAGGACATTGATTTGTCCCAGGTAATTTGTTTTCAGTTTTCATTGATCTACTTCTCTGCTCAATGAACCTCACACATTCTCTTCCTCCCAACCAAAAATATAAAAGGTCCATCTATACGTAGAAAAATTGCAAGCCTTAAATTAATTATGTTTGGTTGTTTGATGTGTTAAGTAATTCTAACTGTACAGCAAAATGAGAACCTGACTCAGAAGTGAATGATCGTCAATCAGAACTAGTTTTATACTTCACTGCTGAATGAAGATTTGAAATTCAAAGCTTCCAATGAAATGTCAAGTTCTTTTTGAATCATAGGGGTATGTTCATCTTTGAGCTGTCATTCCCTATCCTGCTTTTACTGCATTAATCCAAGCATATCTCTTATGAACATCATTTACAGTTACATTTTCGATATGAGAAAGCAAAATCTAGTTTCTCCATCACATTTCACCATGAGGATTAGGAATTACTCTGATAGAACTTATTACTTTAGTTTGAGGCACATCAATTTTATCTTTAATAGAACACGGTATATCGTCTTATTCTTCTTTTTTATCCAATGATCGAGCTACAAAATAGGAGGTAGCCCAGTCAGGATGGACTATGCTTTTTTCTCTATTGCCTGTTCCTGGTTCTTCTTTTCACCCACTTTTGGCCTTTCCAGTCTCATTTGCCTCTCTCTTGCCTCTACTCCTCCCTTTTTTTTATTTTTATTTTTATTTTGGGAGTTGGGTGGGGAGTTTGGGGTTTGGTGTGAGTGTGGGGACTAGGGGTTAGAGAAATTGTTACCGACCATCTGTAAATTGTTGAGTCTATATATATAGATTTTCTTGCATGAAGATTTCATACCTTCTTCACCTTATCGAACAATACTGTGCCAGAAATCTATGTATGCTATCATTTTTAAATGATGGTGTAGATCAATTTATTTGTAGAAAACTTGGTAAAAAGAACGCAGTGCAAAGACAGAGGACTAGTTGACACATATCCATGAGAATATTCTGGCATCATGCTGATGAATTGCTGCTATAGTTGTAGCATTTCTCTGAGTGGTCCTCTATGGCGAATGGAGATTTTAATGTGTATTTTTTCTGCCAGACCCTTTTCATATGTATTAACAAATTCCTGGTGTTGATTCACCTATGCATATTCACAAAAGGATGATGATAGATCTTCTGGAAGAGTATGATCTTCACGCTCCAAAGAAGAAAACTTCGTAGCGCTGAGCCCATATATCAGCACAAAGTTTACATTTTGGACTGCTGTGAACCTAGCCTAACCGGAACTTTTTTGGGCGTGAAGGTAGAATGAGATTTGAAATTGCTATTGGGATTTGATTTTGTTATTATGCATTTGCATTTATGAATAACTTGAACGCCCCATTTTAAGGCTGTTTGGGCCTCACGCAACCTTTCCTACCCTAACATAAGGTTATTGTGTCCTTTTGATGCCAAGGCACATTTCTGTGTCAGAATTTCAAAATATCCAGTATTTCTTCCTCGTAAAGTCATACATGATAGGTAGCAATCTAGAGAATCTGAAAAACAGTGTCAGATGCCTATAATGAATTCCAATACTTTGGTGAAACTCCTGCACTCATTGGCCAGTAAGCTCAAACATAGGTGGAAGTGTACAGAACGTGGAAAACAGGAATATGCGACTAAATTCATGACCTGGAATGGTAATAGGCGATTTATTTTCAACTACTTTCTTCATTACTTAAATGACCGTGGCTGGAGCAAACTTATTTCACATTCTCCACTAGGAAGGTTGTGGGAGAAGTTGACTAACTCATATAGACCTTTCCGTTGCTTTCCCATTAAGAGAATTACTGGACTCCACTAGTTATAATAAGTTTGAAGGAAAAAAAAAAAAGGTCTGTTACTGCCTTTCAAAGCGATTGCATGTTCGTGCCACAGTAACTTGTGCAAGAAAGAAACAGCATCTTTCTTGTACTGAAGACGTATTAATAATTAGCATTCTATGCATTTATGCTAGCTGCATATCTTGTGATCAGTTTGCGATATAATATTCATTTGGTTTTTATTGAATCTCAATTGTAAGAAATTTGAAAAGCGTTGCAGGATGATGGAGCATGGACTCCTATCCCCTGAGAGAGCAAAAAAGGCGTACGAGAAGAAACAGAGAAAGCAAAAGATGCAGAGAACGGGAACTCCCATTAAATCTACTAAACCCTCTAGTAAACCTGAAAGTTCTCAGAAGCAGCAACAGGCATCAAAGAACGGCGACCTAAAATCCAAGAAGAGAATCATTGATGAGGATGATGACGATGGCTTTGTTTTAGGTTCCAAAAGAAGGAAAGGGTAAGAAAGAAAAGCCACCTCACTGTTAATTTGTAATGGTGTATTATTTCTTAAATTCGATTCATTTAAATTTCTTTACCAATGTAAAGAAATCTAAATGAACAAGAACTGCTCAAAGGGCAGGAGTGTTCTGGACACAACAAATGATAAATTTGAGACATTCTTTATATTTTCTAACTTCCAGAAACAATAAGCATACATGAATTTCATAGTTCTAGCTGCTGTATTGTTCTTACTCTTAGACTTGCTGATGACAATTTACTTATTTCTGTGTGATATACCTTCTCCGTAATTGAAAACATTCAACTATATGCTCATACGCTGGAAATTTTTAAACCCATGATCCGCTACATTATAAGGTGAAGCCTTAACCACTGGCCTAAATGGCCCAATTTTACTTATACTGTGATGCTTATCTTGATTTTCTATAGATCAAGGACTATGATTCTTACTATCAGACATTGTAGCTCAGTAGCCAAAGCATATTGCTTTGTGATCCATATATTGAATAGTTTGAAAAATTTACAAGTAGACTCTCACTCTTTCTCAATCCCTTTTTATTAACACTAATCTATTAACATTGAGTAGTTCACATGGTGACAAAATAAAAAGAAAGAAAAAAAAAAAAAAAGAAGAAAGAGACTATGATTCTTAGTTGGATGCTGCTCATATTTTATCCCAGCTGATAGCCCGACCTTGTCTGTCCTTTGGTCAGGCTTTTCATTTGGGTCTTAAACCTAAAATAAGAAAACCTATTCACATCCATCGAATATAACAAATTCAGGGTGACCAGTTTTTCTGCTCTACTTTTGATGCATGCACTGCTCTTTCTAATGTACGTTCCGAATTATCCATATACTCTGCATGGCACACAAAGTTAACAGCAGTACCTGAAGATTTTTGCCTTGCCATTTATTGGATGTACTCCCTCCCTTCTCCCAAATAGCAGAAGACTTACTAAGAGTAGCAAATTCAATTCCACACGCGCGCACACTTTGCTCAACTCAAACCATAACTACAAAAGTTAGAGGTCAATTAAATCAATCCTTATCATTTGTTTAGTTAAAAAGGGGAGGATACATCAAGCATATATTGGACAAGGCCATACGTACCATTTGAATGGCCTTCCATATAAATCATATATATCATCTAGAATGGTTTCATTTTCTTGAACACGGATATTCTATCCAATGGAACATAACTAAATCTATCAAGATTACAAAATGTTCCTTTAAACATTTATTTATTGAAAAGAAGTCCTCCCCATGTTATGTATTTCTAAAAAACATTGTGTTCTTGGAGGGTCAAATTTCTGGGTTCATACTTTCCACGTGTTGAAAGCAACTGCATTGCAAGATTACAAATAGGCTATTATGATGAGAGGGAAGAGTCATGCTTAGATCAGATACTAAATTGTATTTTAGCTCTTCCATTTTACTGATTTTTTCTTTTTTTGCCAACACTTACAACGTGTGGTGGGGGATCGAAACTAGGTCAGTATTTCTCCAGGTGAGTAACTCAGGAGAGATGCACACTAGCCCGTGTTATTAGAGTCAATGAGTTCGGTACATAGGACTGGACAAAAGGACTATCCATTGGAAAAAAAAACTCAATTAATATGTACTATATCTACAAATAGTTTTAGATGGAAAGAGTATGTATATGGTATTGAATTAACTCAATTGGCAATCATACATGGAAGTGATAAATACTTGAATAGATTGTACGAATAATTTGCTTTAATGATTTACTAAATCATGATCAAAATTTTATTGTGATTCTTAAAAATTAATTTTATTTAATTAAATCACATAAATATGAGTATACTTTAATTATCATAATCCAATGAATTTAAGAATCCCAATTTATTGGGCTACCAAATAGCAATTAATACTTATCTATTTATTTCATATTTATATACAATTAAAATGGAGTTATGTTGAGAAACCCTAACCGCTATATATAAAGATTTTTCTTTGATTTTTTCTTTTTCTATCGTCGATGGTTTTTTTTATTGTCGATTGTAGCCAACTTCATCTTTTTACTTTCTATCTCTTCTTCTTATTTATATGAGTTTGTCAAAGTTTAGAGTTTTTTATAGTAAAATCTTTTTATGTTTCTTTAGTAGTGAATTTGAGAAAATATAAGGCAAATCAATATGAAAGAAAATCTCATAACTGCATATGTTTCATTATTCGAAGATAAATCAAGATCTTTCATCAAAGAATATGAAATTATTTGGTTAAAAATTCATTTAGGATTTTATGTTAGATTTTTTTTCAATTGTTTGTTAATTTTGTTGATGAAATATTATGTGTCTTTTTTTTTGTCTTTCTTAATAGAAGTTAGTTTGTCTTGACAATAAAGTCGATTTGTAACTTAATATAGCCACCGAGTGATATGTGTTCTTACCTATATGTCAATCGCAGTTGTCAATGTGTTGTGTACAATCGTTTCATCAACACAATCAATGAAACTCATCGAAAAAACTTATTTTTATAATAAAATTTGTATGTATTTCTTAAACGTGCTCAAATTTACTTGTCTATTGTAAATTGTACTTATTCATTTTTATTGATGAAAGACTCTTTTATTTAAAAAAAAATAGAGTTATGTTATTTATTTATAAGTATTAAATAATTTTGAGATTTTTGATTTGGTTAAATTATATTAATTAAAATAATTATTATATTTAAATGATCTAATTGAATAAAATTATTTTAGTGCTACCCTAAATTGTATTATATACAAACCATTTCAACTCTGTACTAAAATGCCATTAAACCACCAAGATACGAGTTAAAGTCCAAGGCTCGAAGAAAAGATGCATCACAAGATTAAACACGGATATTAAAAGCCTTAGCACATATAAAATCTAAGAAGTTAGAGATGGGTTAAAAAAAAAAAAAAAAAAAAAAAGAAAAATTACCAATAAAAACAAAAACATAATTGATGTCACGTTTATATAATTTGCATTGATTCTTGACTTAGGTCCCTACAGTCTCCTGCCCGATGCTTCACATAGACAACCAGAAGAAAAAAGAAGAAGCTTCTAGCTTATGATGACAGGGAATCATCATGCTTAGGTCATAATTACAATATATAATCCATAAAACGATTTTAGATGCATATTATTCGAAGCCTCAATCTGAGTATAATTAACAGAAGATACGTATTATCACAGAGTCAAATACTACACATGCACAGAAGCGAATAATTCATACGGATATATACTATCATATAGCAATTGTAAAGATGTATATACTATGTTCTGGAAAGTTTAGGTCCCACTCCTTATACACGAAATTAATGTGTTGAACGAAGTCATATTGTCCACGTATGGGCAATACATGTGACCAACAGGCGGTGAATCCGCATGATTCAGACTGTTTTTCTCCATTTTCTGCTTCTCTCTATGTCTCAGGAAATTAAATTAAAGTGCACTGGGCAATAGATTAAAATAGTGAAGAACAGCATCTGTTTTTCTTTTTTCCTACAGTTTGCAGGTGTTGATAAAAGAAATATTTGACTCCATGATAGAGAGTGAGAACAGTCCATGGCGAGCGAGTCCATGTTACTGCATGTGGAGTTTGCGGTCTGCGTGACTCATCCCTAACTTGTAAATAATTATGTCAGCTTAAGGAAAATTAAGAAATATTAAAAAATTTACGTGATTATATACTTATATTTAAAAATAATAAATGAATCTATTCGAATAATATTAAACCGTTCTCGATATTATTTTTACAATGAATTTGAATTCAATTATTTCAAGCTGTAATGAATTTGAATCGATGAAAATCTGACACCTGTAAATGGCTGCTTGCATATTGTCCGTAATAAATAGTGTTGGTATGCATGTAGAGAGGGGTGTGGTGTTATCTTACGAGTCTTCTGAATTCGTTATTCTATGATGGCAGATTTGCCAAATTGGTAAAAAGGCGGAAATGTGGTTTTTGAACAAGTTGTTGGTGCTTTGACAGTGACCGAGAGCTGTACGTATGATAAATCAATCTCATTAAAGTTTACAGCCATGGGTACATAATATTAATGGATGACATTGCTGCAGGGCAGGACCATAGTTGAAAATTTTGCTCTTCCATCTGTGCGACCAGCTTAGCTAGGTTGCTATTCGTCAAATTTGTGTATTCCAGCGTCTTTGATTGCAATTTTGGTCACCTATGCCCCAAAAATGTATATTAGGAATTATACCAAGATCTTGAGTTTGTGATAAGTTGATTTGTTTTTTTTTTTAAAAAAAAATCTCTTTTAGTTAATTATAAAGATCAAATTCGCAGTTTCACCATTTTAAAACAACTACATTGAGTTGGAGTGTATAACACATAATTTTTACTATTTATTCTTCTAATTCAAGTTAATTTTAAATAATTTTTTGAATTTTAATTACACGTTTAAATGAAATATTAAAGTTCTAAATTATTACAGTGCCATATAAAAATTAAAAAAAATATATGAGTAAAATCACCAACAACAAATAAACTTTGCGGTAAAAAATTCAAGAACACCTTTTAGAAAGTTGAGTATTTGAATCACACTTATAATGAAATATTCTACTTACCTTCCATTTTTACAATGATCATGAATCATGTTGCTACTCATGCAATCATTATTTCTTATTAGAAATTGAAGAAATTGAATTGAAAGTTTGGAGACAATAGAAATTGGATAGAGATTAAACTCAAAAATGATTAGATTAAAATGAATTTAGGTCAAAATATGCTAAAATATTAAGACTAACCAATTAGGTAGTTAAACTCAAACTATATATATCATTTATATTTTTTATATGTTTTCAACACTTCCCCTCAAATGGGGATGACTTAGTTAACTAGTTGAAATTGAAATTTCTCCCTTTAAAACTGAAATTGAATTGAATGCAACGAAAATATTAAACCAGGTCTCTGGGACTGCATATTCAGACCGGAAAATCGAGTGACAAATAGAAATTGAACCTAGTTAAACCTATTTTGATACTTATTAAATCGAACTGAATTTGAAAGGATAGCTAACCCCAAACTATTATATACCCCCTTTTTTTATATATTTTAACGTGAAATTTGACTCTTAACATTATCTAGAAATATGAAGAAATTGAATTGAAAAAGATAAATGTGACAAAAATTGGATAGAAATTTGAGTAAATCATTGCTAAAAAATTAGAACTAACCAATTAAGTAGATAAATTTAAACCATTATACACCCTTTATTGAAACTGAATTGAATACAGTGACAACATTGGACCGAACAGCTGGGACTAGACATTCAAATAGAAAATTGGGTGACCAATAGAAATTGAATTAGATCAGACCTACTCTGATATTATATAAAACATTTAAAAAGAAATTGAATTGAATTTGAAACGGTATCTAAGTGTAAACCATTATAGATCGTTTATATTTTTTATATGTTTTCAACGAAGGATTTAACTCTTAATGAAAAATTTCAGAAATTGAGTTTAGAAAATTGAAGAAATTGAATTGAAAGGGTAAGTAGAAGTTAAGCAATAAATGTGTTTTAAATGAATTTAAGTTAATTATTGTTAAATGTTAGAACTATTCAATGATGTAATTAAACTCAAATCATTATATATCTTTTATATTTTTTTATATATTTTCAATGTGGGGTTTGATTATTAACATCTCTATATGTGATATGCAGGATTTGACTCTTAACATTTCTATATGCGATGTACAGGATTTGACTCTTAACATTTTTATATGTGATATGCATTACAGCAAATTATTAGGGAGGTAATTAATTAATTAATTTGTGTAACACAACACAATGTTCAAATTTGGCGTTAATTTGATAGATCATAGAAATGACTCTAACAACATGGCACTAACGTTTGCAAACAAAAATTGAGTGGTTTCAAAATCAATCCCATCATCACTGGTGCAGATGAATTAATAAGTTTATACACACAGCGGACTGAAAATCAGTGTTATGGGTCCAAATTAATTAACAGCTCATTTGGCTAAGGGACAATTTTAGCTTCTTCTGAGAAGTACATCATCCAGAAAAGAAATGCATAAGTATTACTGCAGCTAGTTTAAATATAAATGTTTGTTTTCTTTGTTGAAGCTACTATAGACCTAATAAAATTTACAAAAAATTTGATTTAAATAAAAATTTTGAAACTTTGATGTCTCTACACATATGGGTCCTCATTATAATTCCCAAAAATTCTCCAACCGTATTATAAAAAAAAAAAATTCTTTTATATTTTCATATTGGTACTCAAACTTTTAAAATATATGATTTTACTCTAAATTAACTAAAATTGTGAAAATTGTATCAAATCAAACTATTAACATTTGCTAATATAATTATCATGTATGTTATAAAATACTTGTCAAATCCATACAATAGAAATTTTTAAGAAGAAAAAGAAAATAAGTCACACTTTATGATTAATTAAAATATTAAATTTGTATAATTTTTCTTTTTTTAAAAAAAATTGGTATGATTATTAATTCTAAAACTAAAAATGTTTTTTTAAAAAAAGGTAAAGTGAGCTTTTCAACTTAAATTTTAAAATTAACTGATAGAAATTTAATTAATTTAAATAAAACTATCTATTTTTGAAATTTTGAATAAAACTGCAAAAACAAATTCTTATTGCAAGGCGGGAAGGAGACTCTAATCAAATTTGTCTTCAATTTATACCCACCTATGCAATGCAAATAATTTGCCCTCATGGTTCTGTTTTATGTGACATTGAACGGATGAGTGCGAACTTTTGGTAAGGTAAAATTGAGGATCATGGTCGGACACACTGGAAGTTATGGTTATTTTTGTGTCAGCCCAAATATATTGGAGGCATGAGATTTTAGGATTTGAGGATCTTTAATCTGGTAATGATAGTTTGCCCACTTGACCGACTTCTTTGGTGGCTATGGTCTTGAAAGAGAGGTATTTTCCTTCGAGTTCCTTGTTGGATTCCCATTGAGCTCTAATCCTTCTTTTGTTTGGAGGAAGCATGGTTTGGGATCATGAGCTTTTTAAGTTCGGGTTATAGGTGGCGGATTGACAATGGGAGAGATGTCAACATTTATGGTGATAATTGATTTCCTTTGCCATATGGATTTCAGATTTCTTACCAATGGACGCTATGGTGTCCAGCTTGCTCAAGGAGGATGGTTCTTGTAAAAGTTTTTAAAGAGGTAATTAGTAGGGTTAAATGTTTGTATGTCGCCTTCGTGCTTTTATTAATATAACCATCCTTCATTCATTAAAAAAAAAAAAAAAACTACATTTACAATCAATAAATTTAATTAATAAAAAATTAATACTTCATTATTTCCTTCGAACAGATTTATTTTTTTGAATATGATAAAATTTTCATTTGATCAATGAATTCTATAAATTTATTTAATTTTACTTAAATTAAAGTAAATAATTTGTTTTTTTCTCAATTCAATCCATTTTGTTATTAAATAAATTTAAAATAATTTCATTCCAAATAAAATATTTTAATCTTGTTACTTTTTTTTTAAAATCAAAGTTTCATTTAATATCTAAAATTTCTTTTGAATTATATACTATAAATGAAAGATATGATTGTTGAACCTAATTATCTATATTTGTAATGTAAATGATTTTCCTCCAATTGGTTAGAGTATGAGTATAAAATCATTTTAATCTAATATATATATATATATATTTACATTTAATGGAAATTTTTGAATAATTTAGCTTAGTTAAAAAAATAAAGATATTAATGATGATATGTAATTTTGTTAGTCAGGGTATATACTTTTCTAGTTTATAGCCTATGTTCTAATATTTCTTCCTGTTATACATCTAATGGCCGAAAAAAATTTTTCAGACTAACAAAATATACAAGTTAATTAGCTGGTATGTGATAATATATATATATTTGAGAAATAAAAAAAACAAAATATTCATTTTTTTATAAATTTATTAAATCCTTTATAAATAAAACTATTTTCTTGAATCGAACTAAAAAAATGATTTGATAAAACCTTAAAATATATATATATAAATGAGATCATTTAAAAATTGGTTTCAAGAGTCAAAAATCAAATTATTGTCTTTCCTTGTACTCAAAAAAAAATTTCCCCAAAACTCATAATTCTTTTATTTTTTTTTAAGTATGTCGATCAATTTTAATTTAATGACAAATAAGATCTTCAGCAAAATATATCTTTGATGTGAAGTATGATATCTTTTTATATAAAATAAGATATTCTTTCTTTCTTTTTTAAGTATGTTGATCAATTTTAATTTGATGACACATAAGATCTTTAAATATATCTTTAATGTGAAACATGATATCTCTTTATATAGAATAAGACATTTTATTTACGACGGATTTTGAACAATTAAACACGTAGAAAAAAAAAATATTTGTGGCGTGTGTAGAGAAAGCCAAACGAAGGGAAGTTAAAAAGGATTTCAAAGCTTGGGGTCAAATAAGAATGATAAAAGGAAAAGAAATTAATTTACAGCTGACATATAAAAGAAGATGATAATGACACACATTGCTAAATATCCAACGAAGGAGAGAGGACCAACTAGCAAAGCCCACGTATCCAACACGGATTGTGCCACAGGAGTCGGAGTCAGTCACTACCCCCAGTCTGTGATATGCAAGTAGTATTGTTAAGGAGGCGTTAAGGAAAAGGGACCCGAAGATCTGAGACGGTTCCATTTGATTGGTGGCTGGACCTTGGAAGATCAAATGCATATCAACATTATTTTTGGTTGCTCTATTGCCTTTGAGCATCAAATGTTAATCACCTTAAGCCAAGCATTGGTGAATTTGCTTTCCTGTTTTGCAGCCTTGATTCCTATTTTTTTCAGTTTTTGTTTTTCCTGTTTAAGCCCTTTTAACTTTTCGCTTGCCATAACAAGTTTTTGTTCAGCCACGTGACTTTATATGTTATAATTGATGGTGAGACATCAGTGAATGAGAAAATTAATAAAATTGATATCCTAAATTTGTTACACTCCATATATCAATTTATTTTGATTCATTTAAGAAAATAATATATTAGATAAAATTCAAAAATTGTTTACTGTTGTATTATATATACAAATATAACATTATCTCAAATAACTACTGATATAGAAGGGGAAATTTTTTGAATTAAAGTTGGAAGTTAACTCTTTTTTAAAATATATACTTACAAAACATTTTTTTTCCTAAGTATGCAATGTAAACCCACATCTTTCGTGTGTTTAGTCAAACTAAATTAAGTCACAACTCGAGATTTTTATCCTCAAATGCGTCCCGTTGAATTACAATAAAAAATTTATCAATCGCTTCAATACTATTATAGATGAATTTCATAAAGAAATAATAATAACTTTCATATAAGAGAAACATATTTTCATGAAAAAATAACTAAAATTCTTACCAAAATTATAAAAAATAAGAAAAACTTAAAAAACCTATAAAATAAATATATATATGTATTTATTGAGATGAAAATAAATAAAGTAGTAAAGAAAACAATAAAATCATGGGCTATCGTCAACAATTAATTTTACGGTAACCTTAGAGGACGAGAAAAAAATTAGTTTTGAGAGAAAAATGTCAAGAGGGAAGAATATTAGGGTTTTTTTAGTGACTATTGATAGATTTGTTTAGTCCATCTAAATTTGAAATATAGAGTTCCTTAAAAAAAATAAAATATGACTCACAATCAAAAAAGGAATTAAAAAGATGAATTTTCTTAATATACAACTCTTTGTTCACGAACCAGAGCATAACATTTATAATAAGGCAATATTTTTGAAACATAGCACTCAAATTAAAATAATACGTAGAATTTATAAACTTCAAATTCTGTTAAAATCTTATCAAACATAAGTATCAAATTTGGGCTTTATTTTTATGTATATTTTATTAATTTTTTTTACTAGCTTTATGAAAATATTTGAGTGTACAAGTAAAATAATGTAAGTTGATTTTTTAATTTAGTTTTTCAATAATTATAAATAACTATTTAAGATATAATGATATGAATTAGTAAATAATATAGTTTATATATAATATAAGATTGTGCAATATGAAAAAAAAAAAAAAGACAAATATGTACGTAAAAGATATGTCTAATTAATGGAATTTTTCTTAAATTTATATGTAAAGTGACTTAATCTTGATTTCCACTATATATATATATATATATATATATATACACACACACACACCACCATATTATTTTTAAAATTAATAATGTATGAATTTATCATAAAAAAAAATTTTAATTCTAAATGAAGTTAAAGGGACTAAAGGTGGCCTTGGCTTTCAAAAGCAATTTTTTATATATATATTTTATCCTTTCAACCAATCATGTATAAAATTATTAATCTCTTTTAAAATTATTTTTTATTATTATTTTAAATGAAAAAAACTTATAAATTTACTTTTTGTAATCTTAATAATTTATTTTTTTTACCTTCAATGTAATAATTCTGAGGATTATGACGTGTTAGTCCATTCTTTTTTTGTGGCGTGTCATGCCATATATTTTCATATTGTTGAATATGAACAAAATTTATTATGTTTGAAAAAGGTGTTCAGGTTCTTTTATTGTTTTAGTAATTTGCCGACAAATAAAAAGAATTAAACAACTATTATTTATATACTATTTTAAATTATAGTTTTCTTTTATTAGCTGGCTTTAATATTAAGTGCTAAACATCACAAGAATTGATTTTTAGTATATTAACTTTTAAAGTCTTTTTAATTATTGTATAATTTATTTTAAGAGTGGTTTAGCTTTTGGATCCTTTCAATAGAGTGTCTAAATACAAAAACAAAATTAGCTCACAATCAAAATTGGTAGAAACAAGGGGATACAATATCAATTATTGAACTTTTTTAAGATTAGGATGTTAATAATTGAATTGAGAAAGGAAAAAACTCTAGATATATGTTTCCAATTGTGGGCTTCTTTGTAATTTTACACTAATTCGATTCTCTTTTTTAACGTAATTAAGTACACAGTAGAACAGCAAGCATTTAAAATTTTTTGGACAATTCAAATTTGGAGATCGATATGGTAATTAATTTATGGATGGTAGGCATATATGTGTTGTTTGATTGAATGAAATAGGTCCGTTGAAAAATGGTCTTTAGGAGTTCCTCTGCTGTTAGATTTACATCATGAGTTGGGACCAAGCAACTATGAGGCTCAAATTAATTGAACCCAAATGAGGTTACAATATTTCCAAACCCTAGCATCGGGACTATGTTGTTGGTCATGTACTTTTCATAGACTTAATAGAGTTTCTAGTTCAATTTCTTGGTACTTGAAAAGAAAAAAATAAAACCCCTATTCCCATTCTATAAATATTATATGAAGATTTGGGCACTGTTAAATGGTTGATTGCAACCTCATGATATACATATTAAATTATAAGGTTGATATAATTATATGTCGTATAGCATAGCCCTTGGTGCCTTTTTTTTTTTTTTTTTTAATCATCATATAGCCCTTGGTCTTTACCAACCACTCTAAGGCATAGGGAAAGGCTGTGATATATAATACGATAAAAATAGGGCCAAAATTACGATAAAATATGTATGGAGTGTTCGGTAATGGAAGATATATAGCTCGTAGCTATATAGGTAGAAGATAAGGGATAAATGAATAGTGAAACACAGGGGAAACTGGTAAAGATGAAATAAATTAGGGGTTGCGTGGAAGTAGAAAGAGGACACCATTGTAGCATAAGGTTGTAGCAGGATGACCCATTTCTCTCATGGGTCCACCCACACCCACACAAATTCACAACACATACACGCACACTCTCTTACCTCCCACCCTATCTCTCTCTCTCTCTCAATGCTTATAAGTGCTGTATGAGTCATTGGTGAATGATGCCAAAGAAAATTCTGGTTTTGCTCAAGCCTAAGCTCTCAAGATTCAAGATTGTTCATACCACATCACTGCTACTCTTTATTTCGCTTTCTTTTGCCAAGCCTAACTCTTTTTCTTAACATGTTTTGCCTATCATCGGTATTCAGAACCCACATTCTTGTTCAGTACAGCCTCTCTCTCACCTGTCTTTCTTGCCTTTTTAGTTGAAACCAAACGAATCAACACTAACACTTACTTATCATTAAAAAAAAATAAAAAATAAAAAATAAAAAAATCATGAGTGATCATACTCGAAATTCAGAGACAGAAAGCACTTCTAACTCATCCTCATCCTCATCCTTAACCTCACCACCACTTTCACCTGCTTCACCTTCTAACCGAAACTCAACAAAGATTCTGGAGCCTTTATTGGACCCACAATCTCCCACTAAAAAGATCAAACGTATACGTGACTCCAACAAGCACCCGGTGTACCGGGGAGTCCGTATGCGAAACTGGGGAAAATGGGTGTCAGAAATCCGAGAGCCCCGGAAAAAATCCCGCATTTGGCTCGGTACTTTTCCTACTCCTGAAATGGCAGCTCGAGCCCATGACGTAGCAGCCTTGAGCATCAAGGGCAATTCCGCGATTCTCAACTTCCCCGAGCTCGCCAACTACCTCCCTCGCCCGACTTCTCTGGCCCCTCGCGACGTTCAAGCCGCAGCAGCCAAAGCAGCCCAAATGGACAAGTTTGATCGAAAACTCGAATCTTTAACATCACCAACAGCAACATCAACATCTTCCGGGTCTGCTTCTTCCTTATCGTCGCTGGTATCGGTGATAGACTTGTCCACACAGTCGGAGGAGGATCAGTTGAGTGAAATAGTGGAGCTGCCGAGTCTAGGGACGAGTTACGAGTGGGCCGAGTTGAGGAACGATTTTGTGTATGTGGACTGGGTGGAGGGATGGGTATATCCTCCGCCCTGGGAGGATGGTTATGGCGGTGAGTGTTTGTTTGATGATGTGACGGTGCCAGTTGCTGCTAGTGGCTTTGGTATGGGGCAAGGTTTGTTATGGGATTATATTTAGTGTCTTTTTGTTCCTCCCTTTCTTTATTTTCTATTTTTAATTTTTATTGTGTTTGTGAATAATGTAATTTATGTATGCGAATGTGTGTGTGGGTGTTTCTTTACTGTAATCTAAAGATTTTATTTAGCCCTTTCTGTTTTTCTTCAAAGGGCTAAAATTTTCTTTTTCTTCTTCTTCTTCTCGGGTTTTATGTGTAGTTGTTACTTCCTCTGTTGTTTATATGACATTTGTGACCTCTTTAATCAATCTAACTGTGCACAGAGTTGGGAAAGAGGGAAATGCCATAAATTGTTGTTTCTTCTGGTTGGTGGAACCTCATTAAGACATTCTCTCTCCCTCTCCTTCAAAATCAATAAAGCTTTTTTTTTAAAAAAAAAAAATGGAGAATTCTTACTATTTGTTTTATTAATCAATCAGACTGTTATACCCTTTTGAATTATTAAAAAATATAAATATCTTATTTACAATTTTATAATTTTTAATTAAAAACTTATTATCAAAATTCGAGTTATATTGTTAAAAAAATTCACTTATTTTCTTATACTTTCAAATATTTATCATAATTATTGTAATTTATATAAAAACCATAATACGTAAAAATGCACTAAAGATATAAAACATAATGTACAAATTGAATATTTTTTATTTTTATTAAATTGAATATACAGCATATATAATTATTCTCAAATAAATATAGCACTACTCGGGATTAATATTATAATATAATTATTAGTTATGATTCAATTATATAATTTTCTTTCAAATTTTAAAAATAAAAATTAATATATTTTAATTATTTATTTGTCTAAAATAAATTAAAAGGAACAGTTAGATTAAAAATAAATTATTTTAATAAAAAGAAAGGTATTAAAAGTAAAATAAAAATGGGATTAATTTCATTTTAAAATTATAAGTTAATATTTAATATTAATAATTAATTTTTGTCAATTTTAAACATTTAAGTATAAAAGACTAAAAAGAAAATTGCGTAAGTTCCATATTTTTATAAATTTTTAATTTCTTGGCACATTTTATTGATGTATTTTACAAAAGAATTGGAGAGGTAAATTTAATGGAGTCAAATTTTCATTAAAAAAAAAGTGTTATTATTTATTAAATATAAAATAAAGAATTTCTATAATATTTTAAGGGTATAACAGTCATACTGAAAAACAAATTTAGTAATGGGAATGTCAAAAACTTTTTGAGAAGTGACAATATGACCTGTAGAAAAATCAAGAAGAACTTCAATAATTACTGTTTATCTAAGAAACTATTGAGGAATTAAATTATCTTCGATAATAATGTGCCTGCCTACTAACTCGTGGCGTTAGAAAAAATATTCAAAAGGACAAAGAATTGTGATAGAAGAAGTAGGGGTCCTCCCCTAATCAGAATCCTATATATAGCTATTAAATTATCTCTCTCTAACATAATTGTGTTGTTGTTAAAAGCCTGAACTTGCAAAATTTTCGTTCTGAGATTAAAAAGCCTGTCTCTACGTCCTTGCTTAATTTGTTAGACTTGAAAAGCTGTCTTCTTCACAGTACTCGTTTTTTATCTTTCCATTTTGGTAAAAATTAGCTAATTAGTCAAAAATTAATCAAGATAAGCCCTTTGATTTTTTGTCATAATTTTGCACGTACTATTTGCTAAACTAAAGAAGATATAATCAGATGTTGACTCCACCATTTTTAATTAAATTTTTTTTACACTGTAAGAGGTTTGTACGCTTTATTTAATATATATAAATAAATTTATTTATACCAAATTTAATAAAATTTTAAATATATATATTTTCATATTATCTGAATTAATTTTACCCTGAAATAATTAAAATAGAAAGACCCTTCTACCACTAGAGAGAGAGAGAGAGACACCGATTTAGATACAGCTTACAGCATCCTTATCTTCATCAGTCATCATGATGACGAAGAACCGCGTACCCAACTCTAATAAAGCTCAGTTAACAGCTTGGCTAATAGAGACCTTGAGATAGTAGCCATATTTGTCAAGAAACAGTAAGTTTCAATTATTAGAAAGAATGGTCTTTTTCTCATGTCTTTTTTAATGCACATTTTGTTAACTTTTTCTTTGCAATGGAGAACTCAGCCAAAAAAGTGTATTGCCACTTTTTCATCCGTCTCGTTGCTAAAATGACAAAGCACAGATGTTATTGCATGAAAATCTGGCACATTGCATTGGACCCAGTAGGGAAAACTTAATTATGATACTAAGTTCATCATTATTCTGCACAACCTTAAAGTAATTAAGTTAACAGTTGAATGGCTGATTTTATTTTTTATTTTTTTCTTTCCTTCCTTTGTAGAAATTATTGACAGTTGATTACATAAAAGAAAACGTGCTAACTTCAAATCTACATTGATATTTTAGGTTGTGAACATGAATTTTAAAATTTTGTATTCGTTCCAAAAAATTAAATCGAAAAGAACAAACATTATAATAAATAGATAATTTACCAAGAATATTCTTTTTTCAATAACTATTAATAGAATTGCAACGAAATAGAAATGGAATGAAGATTATAAATACTTCAAGTATTTCAAAATATACTAGAAACAAATTAATTGTAGAAATTAGGAATAGTGCTAAAAATTAATGCAAAATTTTAGCTAAAATTAGTAATGAAATTGTGATAGCCTTAACAATAAAAATTTTTCCTTTGTTAAATTATGGTGGAAACTCTGCCTCATAAAAGACAGAAAAGAAAGTAATAATGAACTTATTTGTAAGTAGTAATAAATTATAAATCTGTTGTTAATTAGTAACAAAAATTTAAACTCCTTATCAAATAGAAAATTAAATAGAATTAAATTATTTTGAATAAAACCAATTAATATTGAAAAATTATAATGAATCGAACTCATTTTATATATTTTTTTTTTATCTTATTTCATACTTTAATTTTTAAAGAATTTAATTTTGGTTCAATAAATCCTCAATCCAAATGGATCCATGCTCAATTCTAGTTGATATGTTAATGTATCAAAAATTATATCTTACTAAACAAATTAGGATAATATTTTTTAGTTAATTTAACTCTAATTGAAATTAAATTTATGACCTCACAACTCTAGAAAAAATGATTTGGATACTTGATCAAAAATTCATTGGTGGATTTTTTTAGGGATAAGATATGAGATAAAATATTCTCTACAAGTAAACCAATCTGGGGGCATGAGTATAATTTTTATTTTGACATTTGAAATTGACGCATAAGTCTTTTCTAGCAAAAAAAGAAGATCCAATTTATATGTGTGGGGGCATGAGCATAATATGGTAAAAATGATTTAAAGAATAAATAATACCAATTATCAAGCTAATAGTAATTCAATAATTGAGTTGTTATCTAATAGCTCAATGACTAAATATTTAAACTTCGAGAATTTCATCCCTTTAAATATTTTTAACATACCAAAAAAAATGCTAATAAAATTATGTCAAATTGACAACATTATTCATGTCATGTTTCAACTTTGATGTGCTGAAATTTAAAGGTAATTCCACAAATGAATCAATTGCATGCACCAACAACAAACTCCCACTACTACATGATATTTCCAGCAAAGGCAATTGACAACCATATGTATCTGTTCGTATATACATGGGGTCTTTTTCTCACGTGTACAATTATTTATGCCACTACCTCCTTTCTAGATCATAAATTATTGAATTAAATATTAAAATTTCCTTTTTCTAAATATATATTATATTTACTATCATTTTGTCGTTTGTCCAGACAAAAAAAATTACTATATTAAAAGAAAATTGGTTGCATGTTGATACCAATAATATTGAGTAGACTAGTAAGAAAGATGCTCAACTTCTATCATTTTGAATAATTAATGTAGAATTTTGATCCTCTAAATTAAGATAATGATAAAAAATTACCAAATTGAGTAAAGAGACAAAATTGGATTTGGAGATATGAATATTATCAAGTGGCCATCATATTGATGTTATAACTGTCATTAACGTTTATGGATGTTATCATCTTTTTCTTTTTTTTTTAATGGGTAAGGATTCTTTATGTTCTTGTTCTTATTGCCTATGAAGGATACATTCTCCTCTCCTGCGTATAATTTGAGGCACTTCCTAGGCCTTCTGTTATCATAATAAAATTTTCACTATATTGTTTTTAACATCACACAATTTTGAAGGGCATATATATATATATATGAGCTATTCAATCACTGGACCCATAGTTTAATGATGATTTATTTTTATCAATTAGAAAACAAATATTTTTTCATTAAAGATCAAATTAGTAAACAAGAGGTAACGACATTTTCTTTTTAAACTTTATCATCAAAATAAAATTTAATTAAATTGGCGATGAAGCCTCGAATTCATAATGTTTCACTATAAATTAATTAATTTTCTATGAAAGTCATAATTAAAGAGATTTTTTTTTTTCATTGTGTTGAATTGTAAAGAAAAATAATTTGTTTAGTCATTAAACGAGCCATTTTTACTTTTTATGTTGTTTTAAATAAATATTTTCTAAAGAAATAAATAACTGATGATAAAATATCTTTAGTAAGTGCAATCTCTTTAAAAGGATCAAGAGATATCTTATAAATCATCTTTTAATTATTTTTTTATATAAATATATTTAATATAATAAAATCTTTGTCAAATTAAAAAATTCTAAAAATTAATCATTGAAGTAAATATAAGATTAATATATTTTTTATATAAAAATATAAAAAGTAAATATAAAAATATAAATTGAAAATATCTCTAATAATTATAGTTTTCAAGACATTGAAAATTTTAAAGAAAAATGAGCATTTTCAATTGAATAAGATCTTAACCTTCAAATTAATGGCTTTATTTTAGATACAGAAAAATTAAAAAAAAAAAAGTAATTTCAATATGTTTGAGAGCAAAAAAAATTGAATTGATACGAACTCAAAACAATTAGAAAATTTCAAAATCATTCATTGATCCATCTAAATATAATCTTTTAGAATTCGGCTCAAAATGATTTAAGTTTAAATTGATTTAAATAATTAAACTATTTTAAAATTAAATTTATAAGTGGCCTATCTAATTTAAAATTCAAAATTATATTTTTCGGAAATGGGTTCAATGAGTGATCGGAATCTATCCATACCACTAAGATGACTTAAAATAGCCTGGTCTACTATTTGCCACCAGCCTAAAGTTAATTGAAGGAAGAATAGTATCAAAGAATTTTGTTTAACAGTTTCTCCCCACCTTTTCCCTGCATCAAAGAATAGAGATAAGCCTCATATTAATAATTGTACCTCAGACATGGATGTTCCAGTGATTTGGCAAACGTAGGCTGGCCTAAGGTACACTACAAAATATAATAACAAGATTTACACATACGGCATGGAACAAGTGGACTATATATTATCTCTTTTTTGTTTCAATAGGACTATTTTAGTCTACACTATTACTCTTCGAGTCCACATTAATTATATAGATGAAATACTATGGCCCTTCATTAGAGTATCCACAGTGGGTTGAATGAAGGGTGTAATACCCTTCACTCAACCCTGCTATTATACCCCCACCATAATGGGGTGCAATAGATTCAATATTTCATCTTACGTGTAATCAGTATTACACAGCAGAAATGAGTTCGAAAAGCTGCCAACTGTGGCAGCTTTTCTGCTTTTTATAAATTAAAATCAAATAATTTATAAATTTCTCTAACACCATAACATAAATGTCAACCGTACCAAAAATATAACAGTTGTACAAATATTTTATACCCCACACATTGAGAAATTTTATAAGTTATTGTTAGTTTTTATTTTATTTATAAATATTTTATAACTTTTGTTTTAATTTCTCACTTTTTTTTTACTATGTCGCTTTTCTTCAAATTTTTTTCAATTTGCTAAAATTTTGGAAAGTTAAAATTTTCCTAAAGTTAATAAATTATTTTTAAAAATAATTATATAACTTTTTAAAAAATAAATTTATTTATATATTGAGTATATATTGTAAATCAATAAATAAATATATAATTTAATTATTAGTTCATACTATTATACTTTTTTAAAATATAATTCATAGCAAAAAAAATAATATAATGAAAGTGAAAATAATAAAATAATTATATAACATATATATTACACTTTAAGAGTGCAAATCATTGTGAATGTGTCTAGGATAAAAGTTCATTTACACTGAATTCATCTCTAATTAACTAACAAAACTTGATAGCTCAAATATACAATAAATTTGATTTAAAAAGGTATACAATCAAAAAATACAAAAATCATAGTTTCAATTTCTAAATAAATAAATATATACTAAATTAGTATTTGAATATTATCAGTATAATTTTATGTAAAATATTTTTATTTTTTTAATAATTTTTTTAGCGAATTTTCATGTACGCGGACACACACATATAAATTGCATATATGTAGTGACGTAGAAGAAAGCCCACCATTTATGGACGAGTGTTGTAGATCTTCCCTAGGGACAACTCAACTTTTTCAGTGTCCAAAACTCAAAATAATTGAGAAAGATCAAGAAAAAACTTTTATTGTGATTTTTTTTTTTTTGATCATGGTATACCACATGGGTTCCTTTCCAAGGAAAACACATTTCCCATATCGTATCAGACACAAATCTTTGATTTTCTTGATACCCACTTCTCTTCTTTTTTTTTTTTTTCTTTTAATTGAACGCGTTTTTCTCTACTCCTATTGAAATTTGTGGGTACGAACCTTCAAATGTCTATGTCCCCATTTTATACACACACATTTACTGGTGGAGCCTCTTCAATGCTCTTCTAAAACCATTTCCATTCTAGGCCCCATTGTCTTTTTCTTTGTTCTTTTTAATATTTTTAATTAATTTAATTTTAATAGAAATTTAAATTCGAAATTTGATAGTTCTAAATATAAGTCTAAGTGGTACTAATTGATTTCTGCTTCAATTTTTACATATATAATTAAGCTATTGTTAATATATTCATCTGGCTAGTCCTGAAATGATGAGTTAATTAAGTGACAATAGCAAAAAAAAATAATAAAAAAAAAGAAAAAAAATACTAACAATAGTTGATTACTAACATTTTTTTTAATATTCATCATTCAACCGATACACATCATTTTTTATTTTTAAATTTTAAAAATTATCTATTATATTAAGTAATATTAAGAATTATGTTTTAATATATAATTAATCAATAATTTCTAAATTTTTAAAATAAAAATGATGTAAACTAATCAAATTGTGACTGTTTTGTTAAAAATAGAATATTAATTCAAACTTTAAAATCTTTTCCTTTTATAAACTTTTATACCACTATATATATATATTATTTTCATGGTTGCTAAAATAGGCAATTGATTCATGAAAATAGACAAGCCAACGTCTAAGATATCAAGAAGTCAATGTAACATGGTGGGATTGGACCTACAAGAGGCTCAACCCACCAATGGTTCCGTGAGATTTTTCTGGTATTTATTATTTGTTTTATGAGGCCACTATGTGGAATTTTTTTTCAATTATTATTATATAAAGAACATATTTTCTGTAGCCCCCATTTCATTTAAAAAAAATAAGAAATTAGAATTATCTATCCTTCCTTTAATTTAGCAAAGAATATCTATCCTTGTCCTGCATGCAATTTTCTATTTTTTTTTCTCTCATTATCGAATTAAAAGTATTTTTTCCGTATACAAACCGTAATGCTGACTGTATACATTTTGTTGTTTATGTAAAAATAAAAGTCAATATCTGATTGAAACAAATATATATATATATAAAAGAGAAAAATATACAATTGATTTTCTAAGTAAATATAGTCTTGTAATTTATTTATTAACAAAATTTTATCTTATGGTATAACAATGTTTGCAAAGTCTTATCAGATTCTTCGTTATATCTATTTGATCTGATACTAAATTTTGTATATTATTTCAACTAATTATATATGGATATATAATTTTTCTCTATAAATAGAAATTTTATTTTCTTTTTACTTTATATATATATATATATATTAAATAAATTATATTTCTATCACTGTAAAATTTGGTCAAATAAATACAAAAAGTAAAAAAAATGAATAAATTTTATATTTAGAATGAAGAAATTTTGTATCTAAATTTTAGATACATAATTAATTAAAATAATATATATAATCTAGTATCATGTCAGATAAATGTAATGAAATTATAAATTTAATACTACTTTTATAAATAATATTATACTATAAGAAAAAATTTTGTTAATAAATAAATCACACTACTATATTTATCAAATAAGAAAATCACGTAATAGAACAAACTGGAAAGAACATTATAGAAACAAATAGTTAATAGTGTCATACATGATTGTGAATGATTAAGCAAATTATAAGTTGGTTTTTGTGTTATTTAACCAATAAAACATGATGGATCAATATTATAATATTATAATATCATATATTATAATATATGATATTAATATTAAAATATGACGTATATTATAATATTATATGTTATAATAGTAAAACATGACAGATCATTAGTATAATATCAATATTATAATATCATATATGATATTATATTATAATATTATAATTAATATAATTTTAAATATTTAGATAATGATTGTTAATATTATATAATTATTTTTAATAAAATTATAATAAAAATTTAATAAATTACGTATATAATCTAAAACTGAAACTCAATAGATAGGAGTAGTTAGTTGCATGTTAAGAAGCTGATGAGCAGGTGTCCACAACACAAGCAGTGGAGCTCAATCACGTGGTTTTTGTCACAGATTCTTCCATAACCACACTAGCAAAAAGAAATATATTCCACTAAACTTGTATAATATAATAATAGAGTGTTAATAAACTTGTTATTATCATAACTTTTTATTAAATGTCACATCAGTCAACTAATCATTCTCTCCGACAATTGTCTTCTATTTATCTTCACTTTTTTTATATTTTGGGCGATTGCATCATACAAGAGGCAAATTCTGTATAGTTTCTTATTTCTATTTATATATATGAAGGCCCACTTAAACCACTAGCTATCTACAGGCTTGCTTTTGTTTTTTTTTCCTCCTAAGAGATGTACAAAGCCACAATTTTGTACTTGTGGGACCAAAGCTAGATTCCTGCTGACTAAGCACTTGATTGTGTTCAATTACCCTATGATTATATTTATAGAGTATAATGATAATATAATTTGGAGAACAGATCTTTTTTTAAAAGTGATTACGATCATCTTAATTTAATACAAACAAGTGGGTTTCCAAGAAGATACATCAGTTTTTAATCTTTTAATTATTTTTATGTTTTAAGCATATGTAATAATTGGGAAAGAGCTAAGAGATATTCATTGATTGAGAGAATATTGCAATCAAATTAAGTTATAAAACCTTACACAATAATATGTTTGGAACGATTATATTTTTCGAATAAATTACACATATTCAATTAATTTATTTTGATTTAGAGAAGAAAATCGAGTAAATGAAATTAAAATTCGTCAAATAGTAAAAATATGCTTTATTCAATAGTAATTTTAAATCATTATTCTAACTCCATAATTTTTCTTTTGCAAGATCAATTTAATAATCACCAAATAAAAATATCTTCTCCTAAGGAAGGCTTGCACGTATACATTTGCTTGTGCTACTAATAAGCAACCAATTATCTACAAATCACATAATCAAACTTTTAGAAAACAAAAATCTAACAAAATACTTATTACATCCATGATAAAATGAAAACACTAAAACAAAAAATCTATTAATAACCACAAATCTTAAAAAATTTAAATAAAGTTTATCCAAAAATAGTAAATTTAGAATACTAAAAAATAAAATTTCAGAAAATAGAGGTAGAAAATTATATATCTAATAAATGAAAAATAAAAAATAACATAAAAAAAAATAAGGAGAAGGGAGAGAATGAACTATAATTTGATCACTAAAGACCAATGAAAGCTCTACTAACTTGAAAACAAAAATGGGAAAAAACAGAGAGGAGTGGGATTTTTTTTGCCTAAAAGTAGTTTTTTCTTCTTCTTCCTTTTTTTTTTTTTTAAAAAAAAATCTTTATGGTTGTGGGTTACCTCATTATTTTAGAGAATAGACAATGTTCGATGCACAAATTTTATTCAGGAGGTTTAATATAAATTATAATAATATTTTTTTATCTGTTATATTATTGAAATTAATTCATACAGTTTTTATAATATATAATATATTTTTTAAGGATGCAAAATAATGTTAAAAAATTACAAATTATAAAATTTTTAATATGTTAAAATTTAAAGGATTTCGAAAATTTATGCAAATTAATTATTATATCCTTAAAATTTTTTGACAATTTAGGAGAGAATTCAAAAAATTTCTTGACAATTTAGGAGAGAATTCATTGACCGTGTTGACGCCTACTTAGCTATGTCCTTGAGTTTGGATTATTGGATTTTAGTCCAATAGGATTAATGGCATTTGAATATTTTGGTATGCGATTATTTTTTTTAATTTAATTCTGATTGATCGTAAATTTTCAACTGATTTTTTTTTCTTTTGGAAACTGAAATAATAAATTTATACTAATTTAGAATATTATTCAGTCTAATTTAATAATTTAAAAACATCTAGAATCCAACTCAGAGTTGGAGATTAAACAAATGGAAGAACTAGATAGATCTATACCAAATCGTAGAAACACATGCTCATATTTGTCTCAAATTTTCAATTCAAAGATTTAGTATTTTTAGAATGGAGACCAATTAATTCGATTTTTTAAAAAATTAATTGGAGACTTATTTGATGTCAATTTTGCATTCAATTAATTAATTTTAAAATTAAAAAATTGTTTTTATAAATATAAATTATATGAATAAATGTTTTTTTATGATTTTCACAGATTTTGATAATATGTTTTTATCTTTTAAAAATAAATTTCAATATATGTATATTTAAAAATAATTTTAATTTGTAACTGAATAATGAAAAGAAAAAATGAGAATGGAAAAACTAAATGAATGAAGTTAGTGATTTGATAGTGCAGTGGTGAAGCCTACTAGATTCATGAGAAGATTTAATTGAGAAGTATACATGTGATAGAACAATCGCAACCACTCTCTTCAATCCTCAAGTCCCAAGCCCTTGGGTTGTCGTTGCCTAGCTGTTCGATTTGATGGACCATGGACCCATTTTTCGCTGTCCAACAATCAAAGATAAGATCTTGATAGTGATTTTTCGCCTTTGTTTTTTTTTTTTTTCCCCTTATTTTGAATAATCGTAGTATAACTTTAGAAATGGTTATAATATTATTAAATTAATAATTTTATAATTAATTTCAGATATTATGAAAAATAAGCTATAAACTGGAAATTAAAAATAGGTATAATCATTCAAATTTCATTCATGAAAATTATTCACTAAAAACATATTTTAGAGCCATAGAGATTGTACGTATAATACTTAATAAGACATATGCATGTTCAGCATTGTTGCCGCAAAAGTTATAATTATTAATCAATTACAGACTTAATTATTTAAAAAATCTCAATCTTCAATGTATTTCAAATCATCTCAATTTTCAGACTTCATTTTCAAAATTTCCAAATAATAATAAATTTGAGCCACGTTCATTATTTTCAGGTTTTGGTGACTAAATTATGGTCATAGGATAATTTTATAATTAATATTAAAAAATTTAAACTTTTTTTTAAAGAAAATGAAGTATGAAACAAATACCTCTAATACTTTGAAGTTATAAGTTTAAAGGGTGTTTGTTTCTTTTTCTCGAAATATATTTTTGTTTTTAATTTATAAAAGTATAAAATTGATGTTTGATCAAGTATTACAAACCGCAGTTGATAGATTATCCAATAATTATAGTTTAAAAATAATGCAATCTAAAGTTTTTCATTAAAAAAATTCTATTTTTACATATAAAAAAATAAATATATTTCTTGAGTTTATTTATTTAAAATAATATATTTGTTTATTAATAATTTTAATTTTATTGTCATTACATATGACTAATTTATTATTATATTATTTTAAATAAAACCACTATAATATTAATAATTAATGTTTAATGCATAATTTTTCAACAAATATTTAATGTATGCTTAATTATTATTTTAAATAGTACTTTAAATATATATATATATATATTGCTAGAAACAATAATAATAAATTCACTAAACACTTAATTGTAGTTTAAAAAAGATTCAGTTTAAATTTTTATTAATAAATTTTATTTTTATAAATAAAAATAATATATCTTTTTAAATTTATTTAATAATAATAATTAATTAATATTAATTTTATTATTATTAATCAATTTATCTTTTTTAATGAAATCACTATGTTATTATAATGATTAATATTTAATATATGAATTCTTTTAAAAAATACTTAAGGACGTGTTTAAACATTATTTTGAAAAAAACCTAAATTATATATTTATAATGTCAATATTGATAATTATATATACCAATAACTACAAGTAATAATAATGTTATTAAATATTTAATATCAATTAGCAATCAATACTAATTAGTCTTTAATATCATTCAATTACCACTAACCAATAACAATTAAATTAAACGGGCTCTTAAACTCTAATCGGATCCCAACTATTAAAAACAATTAAATTATGATTTTAAAATATGAAAAATGTTTTGATATACACATATATTATGTACATGGTTATTGTCTCCACAAACATAAATTTTTGGATTCGTTCCTATGAATACATTTTTGTAGAGTTTTAATTAGGGATTACATTTATAATTTTTGTATTTTAGATAAGACTAATATTATTCAATTATTCAAAAATATTATATAAATAATTTTTTTTGTTAATGTACCAAAACAAAATGTCAAATTGAGAGTGACACCTTACTATGCGTAGTTTCTGTTAGAAATATGTTCCAGCAATCTCATCGATGCAATTTTGAAATCAAACCATTATTTGTTTTAATGCATTTAGAGAAACTTGGAGTCATAATTACAAAGGGCACTAATATAATGGTTTGGCCTTTCTACGTGCAGTGCAACACTGTGTGCGTGAAACAGTCATCAGAAAGATACAAACCTAAATCACTAAACATTCATTTAAGAAGCTGACCAATTGGTGATGCCATGTGAACGTGTGAGATTTTAAAATGATTCATATTCTTTATTTTTATAACCTATTTTTTCAAAGAAATAAAAATCTTCATAATATTGCTACCAATCAATTTTCTTTATCTTTTCCTTTTAAAAAAAATTCTATCTACTTTACTTCAAAAAGAATAAAGAAAATTCCCATCCCCCCCGCCTTTCAAAATTTTTTTTTATACTATATTTCCCCTTGCTCTATATTTAAAAAAGATTGCAAAACAAAGCATTTTCTTCAATATGAGGAAATATATTAAAAAACACTTAATGCCACATGGACCTAAAAAAACAATTCATTGAAATTGGAATGCTTGAAAGAAAGAAAATTAGAGATTTTTTTTTTGTCTTAACATAACTGATTGTTTGTTCGTTTATTATCTTTTCCATTTACCCCTCTTGATCGCCCAAGGATTAACTTGTAAAAAAAAAGTTACAAGAATTCTTTTATTTGTTTCTTCAAAAAAAAAAAAAACACAATTCTTTCATTTATTGTAGAGATTGTAATTTTTTATTTGATTTGAAATTTAATTTAAATTTATTTGAAAAAAAATATTTGATCTAATTTAAAATTAATCCTATTTAACTTATGAGTAAATTTGAAATGATTATATATATATGTGCGTGTGCGTGTGTGTGTGTTGAAAGAGGGGCTTTGGTTCTTAAAATTCAAATATTTTTAAATTTTGATAAAATTTGTCAAAACTAATAAAATTTCAGTTAATCTAATCAAATTTTAAATTGATCAAAATTAGATGATGCCTCATATTAAAATATTGAGTTAAAATAATATTAATTGATATTAGCAACTAATATTAACTAATTTTATTAATTTTTTATAACTATTTATATTAGTTGTTCTGTCACATCTCGTGATATATCATTTTATCTTGATTAATTTTAAAATATTGAGTTAAAATAATATTAATTGATGTTAATAACTAATATTAACTGATTTTATTATTTTTTTAAAAAATTCATGTTAATTGGTTTGTCTCGTTGCGTAATATATCATTATATTTTAATCAATTTTAAAATATTGAATTAAAATAATGTTAATTGACATTAGTAATTAATGTTAATTGATTTTACTAATTTTTTTTATAAAAATTCATGTCAGTTGGTTTGTCACATCACAAAACATATCATTGTATCTTGATCAATTTGAATTTTGACTATATTTATCCAAATTTTATTAATTTTAATTAATTTTGCTAAAATTAAAATAAATGACCAATTTTGTTAAAATTTCAAAATTTTATTAATTTTGGCTAATTTTGATAAAATTAATAATTTTGTCAAAATTAAAAAAATTACTAATTTTGTCAAAACTTGAAAATAATTAAATTTTAAGAGTTAATATATATATATATATATTCCCTAATACTACTATTACAGCTACTACTACTACTAATAATATATATATTTTTCCTTCTATGTCATTCTTTCTTTCTTTTTTTATCTTTTTAATTTTTCTTTATCATTATATATATAATTTCTACAAAACTTATATATAATAATTCAAATAAATTATTTTTCATATAAATAATTAAAATATTATAATTTATAAATTAATAGTTGAATAATAAAACTTTAAAAATAATAATGAATGATAATTTTTATTTTTATTTAGTTATTATTGTAGAGATTCAAAACAAATTTAAATAAAAGCTAATAAAAACTGTAACTGATTGAAGTTGTATTTATGATATGCTACTATTTTGTTTAATTTAATAAATAAATATTTATTAATTATTAGGTAAAAAATCTCTATTATCTATACCTATTAGCTATACAAAATACTATGTGAATTAACATATGTGAAAATTTTAACTCGAAGGTCTTGTCTTGAAGTTTTGTATAAAGGTTGAATAAATATTATGGATAAGTGTCAGTGAGGCGCCCTCACCATTAATTATGCCCCCAAAAGCCTAAATCTATCAGCTCAATAGATTTTTCATGGGCTTAATTAGCTTAAAAATCTTCAACTTTAGTTGGATTTTTTATTTTAACATAAATTTCAATTTATATTAGTAAAATGATTTTAATTAACAACTTATTTCAATGTTAATCTTTATCAAAATTTGATCAATTTTTAGCCAAAAAGATTATATAATATATTTTCATATTTTCTTTTAAATATGCAAAAAAAAAAAAAAGATTCAGCATAAAATTTTATTTTTTAACAATGGTTTTTTTTTGTGTAAATCTATACTATTCCTAATCTTCATAAATCTCATCTTTCTGCCAACTATCTTTCTCTCTTCCCTATGGGTAAACAAAAAAGTTAGTTTCAGCAAGTTCAAATGGTATCATTTTTGGATTCAAACGATTTCGGATAACGTTTTGTTGGAACAAGTTTTGATCTTTTTTTGAATTTTTAATAACATTAGATTACTCATAATTTTTATTTTTAAATATTTTAAATAAATTTTAAATATTTTAATAACTTATAATTAAGTTATTTAAAAATATCAACAAATTAAATTAAGATCAAATTAATAGATTAGGGTTTGAGTGAATTTAGTTTAAAAAATTTTAAATTATTTTAAATTCAAATTATTTCAAATTTCTTTTGATATTTATTGTAAATGCAGCAGCACAAGGATACCGTCATGCACACCGCTAAAAACCTCCAACCACATTACTCCCTAAAATTATCTATTTTATATGTATAATGTTAAAGTAAAATCAAGTTAAAATATTGATGTGATAAAATTTTTTGAATTTAATTGTATATATATTTGTGATAAATTATGGTTAAATTCTATCTAACTCATTTGATAAGTTTTTATACATAACTCCTAATTTTAACTCTCTTAAGGACAAATTATTCATATTAATGGAATTCTTCTCAACACACGTCTTATGTCTTATCATTTTCTTCATGTCCTATTATTTTCTTCTAAAATCTCTACATTTACTAAACATTAAATGACATATTGATTCATACTATAATTATATATCTCTTAAACAATTGTAAACTATACATATTTTTTTCAATATAACTCACAATAATAAACTACTATGTACAAAAGTAACATATAGATATTGAAAATTAAATATAATATTTCAAATAACAAATAATATATCAAAATTTACTAAGTCCAATATATTATTGATATTAAACTTTTTACTTTATATCAGTCAATGAATTTAATAAAATAATAACTCTACTAAAATTATATAATTATATTTTAAAAATTTAAAAATAATTTCAAACCGTACAAAAATGCGGAATACCAGCTATTTATATTATAAAACACAATACTCCCTAAAATTATTGTACTTTTTCCTTGATAATTGCATAGAGACGAAGTAATTATTAATTTAGAATCAAGAGTTACCAATAAATAATTTGAAGACAACATATATCAACAGATTGTATGTAATTATAAATCTAAAATTACGAGAGAGATTGGAAAAAATATTATTTTGGGGGGGGGGGGGGGGGGGGGGTGTGAGGGGATTTTTGAATTTATTTCAGGTGGACAAGAACAGTTTAAGTTATTGAATCAAAATATAACAAAATTAAGTTATTTTAAAGTTGTAAACTGAGCAGAGTTATTTATAATTTTAAATGAAAAATATTATTTTTATTTTTTAAAATAAATTGAAAGCATTTTAATAATTTAAATTAAGTTAAATATAGATTAATTTCAGCCAAATTAGAATAGGGTTAATTTAAGCTTACCAACACATCTTTTTCAAAAAAATTTGAATATGAGTCATTATGAGTTACAATTAGGTCAATCATGAGGTCAAAATATTAAAAAATATATATTATTTTTAAATTGTAGATTGAATTATATCATTTTATTAATTGAAACAAATCATTCATAATTATAATTTTTTAAAATATAATAATAATAATATTTTAATAATTTAAATCAAAATAAAATTAAAGTATAACAAAAAGTGAAAATTTTCAAATTCAGTTCAGTTTTTGAACCCGATGGAGGCAAAATTTCCCTATGGATTAATGAAACTTTCTTTAATCTGATGGTAACCATTTGATAAAATCTGAAATCATTAATTATATTGTTAATTACTTCTTTCATTTCAAAATAAATATCATTTTAGAGAGAAATTTTTTATTTCATAATACTTGGCGTTTTATAATTATTAATAAACATTAATTAATTTTTTTCAACTCTACCATTTATTTCTTTTATAATAACTATTTCTTTTTAGAGTGTATAATAATTTATAAAAATAATTAATTGAATATAATATAGTCTTTTTTATATGTAATAACTTCTATTAAACACAATCCTTAATATATATACAAAACTTTTAAACGATTACTGTTAAGGAATAAAAAGAGTATTTTTAAATGCACCGAAAATATTGATAGATAGCAAAGCTCTCAAAGTTAGAATAAATGACATAAGACAATTGCGACCATCAAGTATGAGCAAAATGGTAACTTTGATTAGCTAATTTGAAAAGGAGATTGATGATATCATTAATTAAACCCACGAGAAGATATATTATGCAACAATCTTGATCCTTTGCAGGTATCGACATGGAAATGGGGAAGAACCTTGTGAATACTAATAAATGTTATTTACTCTTTTTCCGATCACCGTTAGCCCTCATTCACGTTCCACCTATGATGTTCAACCGTCATCAAGTACCACTCCATAAATCCCCACCTAAAAAGAATCGACTTCTTACATGCACTCAACTACCAACCCATGAAAGACCTTTCATTTTTCCTCCTCAAGAATTGCCTAGGAGCTAAGATGAGAAAAGGTTTTAGAAATTTTTGCAATGGCGATGCCTCGACTTCTACCCTGGATCAACACAAACTGTCAAATCATCATATTGGTGATGACTCTAATTACCTTATTAGCTCTCCCTTCTACAAGAATACAAGTTGTACTAGTGCACAAACCCCACCTACGTTAGAGGAGATGATATTGCAATTAGAGGTAGAAGAGGAGGTTGCAAGAAAAGCTAAGTGCGATCACGACTTGGTTGCAATGAGAGGTAGAATGTCATGTGTCAACAATTCTGAAATCCTACGTTCTGCCAGAAAAGCGTTGAATCAGTACCCTCGTTTCTCTCTCGATGGAAAAGATGCCATGTATCGATCTTCATTCAGGAACTTAGAACATGCTGCTGGCAGGAAATCGGTTTGCTGCGATCGAGGACTAGGACAGCATCGAAAAATTCATTCGGAGAATTCCTTTTTTTTGCCAGCAACTCTTGCAGGAGAACGTGTGGTTTGGTGCGAGCCAGGAGTGATAGGAAAATTGATGGGTCTAGAGGCAATGCCCATGCCAATTAATAGTAGCAATAAGGATATGTTGAGTTCCATTATAAAGAGGCAAAATCGTAGGAGAAGAGTGGAACGACATGAAATGGAAAGAAGGCTCGCTACTGATCATATCGGCATTTGTAAGAGAGGAAGGAATTTTATGGGTTCTTGTTCAAAGACTGAGGGATATTGTGTGATGAAACCCGTTGCTGTGGTAGAGCCACCAACTGATACTGGAGGTGGTTGGCCAATCCGACGATTTCGATCGTCTGATCCTCACGCCAAGAATCAACTTTAGCACTTGAAGATTGTATTACATGCATTGCGTCATGTCGTTCATAAGTGATGCTGTTATATTGACTAACTTCAACGTTACACCGATTTTTATTTGATATTTTTTATATTATTTTCATATAATTTTTTAAATTAATCTTTTACATCTCATTAATTATTTCAGAAAATTTTAGATTAATGAAGATAATTTTATTAATTTGTCACTGTAATTAAAAAATTAGTCATGCAACTCGTATTATTTTATAAATCTAATTCCATCATAATCTAAAAAATTGATGATTCATTATAAAAGTATTTTTTGTTATAAAAATAAAATATATATAGCATTTTACATTTTATTACACACCTATACATACAATATCTATATTAATATATCTATGTAGAAAAAATAATTGGTTAATTCATTATATAAATAATCAAGACTTTTTCAAACATAATGAGTTTTGTTTTTCATTTTTTTTAGTTCAATAAAAAATTAAAGTATCAAATAGTAATGATGGATTAATTAGTATCAAGTTGATAGTTTCAAGTCTCTTTTAGTTAAGACCTATAAAATAGAGGATAATTGAGAAAAGAATCCGACTTTAGATCAAATATCTACTCCCATAATTAAGTTAGATTTAATATTTGAGAACAATTACAAGTGTCTTTTTAGATAACAAAATTGATGGGCTATAATTGTTGAATTGAATGAGAAGCAGCTATCCGTTTTAAGCATGAATGACTATAAATAGGCTGAAGAACCCAGTGTAAAAAATCATAGGCTGAGCTGATTAACAAATAGAAGGGACGTAACCTATATTAATTAGTGTATATCAACTAATATTAAGAAGTCAAATATAAATAGTTAAGGCTTTTTAAAATATGTTTTTTTCCCCAAATAAACAACTAATTGATTTTTTTCTTTAACAATCACCATAAACAATATTTTTTTTATGGATCATTAAATAATTTTATTATTATAAGGCTTCAAATATTTAATATGGCATGTTGTTCTAGCCTAATATTTTTAGAATCGAAATAAGTTAATCGGTAAAATCAAAAATCGATCAATAATTCAATTTGGTTTAGTGTTCAAATCGGTCAATAAAAGAAGTCAAATGGAAAAAAAATGGATCAAAATTGAACAATAGCCACATTTGAGAAACTAAATAATCAATTTCATATAAATTTAGTCATTTTATAAAAAATTCAAACTTTAAAAATTACACTACTTTATTAAAGTTTAAATTTTAAAAATATTTTTTATTACTTTATCAAATTATTTTTTTATCTTTCTAATATTTTAAATATTATTTATATATTTAAAAAAGAAATAATTAATTAACCCAAATTGATTTTACTAGTCAAATTGATTAAATAAAAAATCAACTAGCTAATTAATTTGATCTTTAGTCGGATATTAAAAGAACTATTATATCCAAGTCAATAGACTATGTCAATAATTACCCAAACTAAGTATGACATGTTAAGTAAAAAAAATTAAATAAAAATAAAAAGATATTCAAGCTACAATTGCTTGTTATAGTTAATGAAAATCATATATATATATATATAATTCATTTAAAAATTTTATCAAATTTGGTTTAATTATAGTCAATTTCATAAATTTATTAAAAAAATCAATAAAATTTTCGTTTAGACTAAACATCATAAATTTAGATTTGTAAATAAATTTTATAAAAAGTTACATAATTTATTTATACCAAATATTAAGCAAGTATTTGATAACTATATCAAACACTTAAATTTAAAAAAAAAAAATCGATACTTTTTTTAAAAAATTTATTTGATAACACTTTTTTCTTTTTGGTTTACTTCATTTGATATCTTCATACCCTTTAAAATTTATTTGATAACACCCTTTTTTAAGTTCTTAATATTTTAAATATATTTGATAACACTTTTTGTTTTTTTAAATAAAAAAGTATTTCATTGATAAAAATTAATAAATACAACTTGTTGCAAACAAATAAACTTGACTGTTTTAAGAATACATTCATATCTTATTATGAACATGAGTTTTTTCTTTGAATTTCATTGATTACGTTGACGGAACGATTGTATACAACTTTTATGCTACATTTGGCACATTGGCAAGGAATATATTGCACTTGGTGGCGATACTGAACCACAATTCGACTTTATTTTAATTTGATAAGTATTTAAACAAGTCCAATCTTTTGGATATCAAACTCAAACTTCTCTTAACTCTTATGACGGAGGATAAATAAACTTTCATAAATGAAGACAATAAAATTTTCATCAAGGGAGACAAAACAAAAGACACATAATATTTTAACAATAAAATTAATAGACTAAGAAAAATAAATCTAACATAAGATTCTAAATGAAATTTCAATCAAATTAATTCATTTTCATTATCGAAAAGGTTTTGATTTATTTTCAAAAACTTTAGCAGTATGTATCTTAGATTTACCATATGTTTTCTCAAATTTATTGCTAAAAAAAACATAAGAGATTTTACTATTAAAATCCACAAACTTTGACTAACTCATATAAATAAAATAAAAATATAATTTTGTTATGTGTTGTGAGTGAAAAAAAAAACAACAAGAAGAAAAAAGAAAGAAATAGTAGAAAGCAAAGATATTAAGTTGGTAACTGTTGACTGTAGTTTAAGAAAAAATAAAAAAGATAACACTTTTTATTAAGTACTTAATTTCAAAACTTAATATAGTAAAAAATTTAGTTAGTAAATTAAGTAATAGAAACAATTCATTTTATTAATATATCTCTCACTCTTAATTGTGAATATTGACCATCACAATTATTTTCACGATTATCCTTACTATTGATATGAATATAATTAAATTTTAAAATATTTAAAATTAAATTATTTGATAATCTATTCTAAAATATATAGTGTCATATCTTAAACTTGACACAGCTACTTTGTTTAGAATTTAATGATAATTTAGCTTTTAAAATTTTTATTATTAAAATGATTTAGCTCTTAAATTTCAGTATTAAAATTATTTGATTTTTAATTTTATCAAACACAGGCTTAATATAAAAGATTATTATAGTTGTTATTATCTTAAAATTTGAATATAATATTCAGAATCAAAACACTTAAAAATATGACGCAATTTGGAAAAAAAAAATAATGATTATATATCAGCACAAACAAAATCCTAATTCAATTATATTTCCTTTTGAGGCTCAGCACAATAATTTTTTTAAAATATTTACAAATTACTAGTCAATTGAAATTATCTTTCTCTAACTTGACGCATTTAAAATATTTTATTATATTTGATCTTGAAAATCAAGCTCAAAATATTAATTAGAAAGAAGCAAAATTTTTAATTTTTTAGACTAATCCTCGGCGTTAGATTTACCATAATATCTTAATTATGTTAAATAAGAATATGTCATGCAGATTTTTTTTTTTAATTTTCAATATATACACATATCCAAACAGATTAAACATAAATGAAGGGTTTCCTTTTTTTTTTTCTTACGTAACATCAAAGGGCCCTCTACCAATTTTGTTTTCTAGTTTTGTACTACAAAGATAGATGTCCTTTCGACTGGCTACAAGCATGGGGCTTTGTTCCACGTAAAGAGGAACACAAAACATCTGCCGTGAGCTCTTCCTAATCTTATATACGAAACATTGGCAAATAAGCAATTTTATTTAGCTTTCTATATATGTATATATATATATATTTGTGAACAGAAGTATCAATATTATAATTTACATATCTGTCTTCCAACTTTTGTGACAGCAAGATTGATTGATAGAAAGACTAGTAATATAGTGTCAGCTTCCGTTAAAGCAATTATTTGACTTGTTAAATAGTACTTCCTCATTATAATTAATGTATCAATGGATTCTACCAAGCTGCTAGAAACCAAGTATTTTTAAGTTTATTAATTCGCCTTTTTTTTTTGGTGCATTATATTCACTGGGGCCTTCCACGTACTCTCTTGTTCTTTATCATGAACATGGTTTAAAAAAGTTATAAATATCAATTATATTTTTTTATTTATGTGACAAGTTCACATTAATAAAGAAAAAAGAACGTATTAGTGTCATTTGATGTCATAAAAAATTCCATATAAACTTAAAGGAAAAAAAAAAAAGCTACTAGAATTCGAACTTTTTAATTTTTTATATTGTAAGGTAGACACTTTAAATTGATTTTGATATATGAATAAGCATTTAACTCAAATTGTTTGTTTAGATTACAATTGAAATGAAGTGTAGAATTTTTTTTATTATTTTGCAATCTCATAATTTAGTAATAATATACGATTTAGTATTGCTAAAATTATCTTTTTTATATTGAGTTTGTACAGTGAATGATTTTTGAGTTTTATCTAATATAATTTTTTTTCATGTATGTTGAAATAGACTTATTTACCCACTAGTTTGCATAATTATAATTTAACATATATTTTAAATATAATTAAAAAATAAAATTATAATTTTAATATATTATTTATTTATTAGATGATTTTATATGAAAATTTTAATTACTTATTTATGAAATAATTAATTTAATAAATATAAAATTTTTAATTTAAATAAATAATAAATATTTATTAAAAATTAAATATGATATCAAAATCAATTGTATATATTGATTAATCGATTTTTCTTAATCTTAGTAGTTTTCAGAAGGCTGACATGGAAAAGTGTGGAAACAAAAGGTCCAAGAAATGCCATAATCATCATTATTTCGTAAGGGATTAAAAAGTCTAATCAATCACTTGTGTTGGCAAAAATTCACACATAATGAATTGTAGCTTAAACTCAACTCACAATTACAATAAATGAAATAATTAAAATGTGACAAACTTTGCGACATGATTAAGTGTTCTTCCCTGTTTATATTGACAACCAAAACTTCAGATTATTAATAACAAGAATTTAGAGATATTATCCGATACACATATTCATGCTAGAAGAAGATGCTTCTTGACAAAGAAAATTGGGTTCCAGCTGTGATGAGAGCGACAATCAAATGTTCACTATTATCGTCTTATCTCATGAAAATAGACTCAATCTTAATAATGATTTGAAAATTTTTGCAATGATGAAGAGGGTGATTTATTATTTTAACTTACAACCAACCTATTTGCACTTAGAAATGTTAATATTCTTATATAAATTTCCAAACAAGTTTTCAAGTTTCAAAAAAAAAAAATCCTTAAATAATTTATTATTGAAAGAGTTTGCCACTATGATGACAGTAGAAAATAATAATAATAATAAACCGATTTAATTTAATGATTTTTATTTGTTTTTAAGATTCAAATATCCAAATTTCAACCCTTTGATTTTTTTTCTTATACTAATTTTGATAAAACAATAAAGAAAAAAAGTCCTTGCTCCAGCTATAGAGGGGTGGCATCCGCCAGGGTGGGGCTTCGGTCACAATCGTTGTCCATGGATGGAGTATACAAAATTTGACTGTGATAAGGACTGTCGGCACCCTCATTTCTCACCACGTGTTCCAATTGTTAGCTTCTCCTACAGTAACTCATGTGGGGTCTCCCATTTTTTGACCACTTTAGAGGTACCACACATACGGCCAATTCTTACATCTAATTTTCCTTTTCAATAAATAAAAAATTTATTTTCGAGGAATGATAAGACATCTATTTGCCAATTTCAGATATATTCACCATCTCTCTCTCTATTTTTTTTTTTCAGCAGGCATATTGATGTCTTATCATTCCTCGAAAATATTATAGTTTTGAAAGCAAATTTTTTTTTTAAATCAATGGTAAAGTAATTAATGTATAGTTTTGAAAGCAAATTTTTTTCACCTTTGATTGATAGAGATATGATGTGATGTCAAAATTATAGTGGTCCACCAAAATTGTCTCTATTTCGACAGATATCTTTCATCTCAATAACTTTTTTTTTTTTTAATACAAGTTTTTCAAATGCCATAAAAATTGATTAGACTTTAAAATTATTTAAGGGGAAAAAATAAAGAAAAAAATAAATTTTATTTATTTTTTATTTTTGAATAAAAATAAAAAATTTATTTTTATTTATTTATTTTTCATTCTCATATTTAAATAAAAAATAAAAATAAATAAATTTATTTTTTCATTTAATATAGAAATATAGAAGTAAAAATATAAATTCATTAAAATTTATTTTAATTATTATATTTTCTCTCCATTTTAAAAGAAAAATAAAGAGAGAAATATGAGAATTATTTTTTTATTTACAATGATTATTTATATTTCGTCTTTAATTTTTTTTTCTTTTTTATTTTATTTATTTTTAAATAAAGAATTTATTTTTATCCTTAATTTTCTTCGTTTCTTATTTTATCAAAGGGTTGATTTTCAAGTAATGCTTTCAACATGAAACCAATTACAAGGTCGCTGTAGTAAAACCTCGAAAACATAGTTTTCCTAATGTGAAGTAAAATTTCTAAAGTTGCGGCTGCTCCTATAAAAATTTATTGTTAACTAATACCCACGAGTCCTATCCAAAAGTCGCCTTTAGCTTATTCATACGGGTGTCCCCCCTCAATCCATCCCATTTCCATCCTAGAGATGGCAATCAAGTAATAAAATGAGATGAAAATTTTCTGTTCAATATTTCGAAGAAAATAATTGTGATATTATCTATTTCATCAACATACCAGCATAAAATTAATTTATTCATCATTTCAAAGTACATTAAGTATTTCAAATTAGGTTTAGATTATTTTAATTTGTGAATTTTGAGTAAGATCGAGTGAGAAGAAAATCTTTTTTTAATTTTGTGAATACTTGCATATAATTCATACATAGATTAAATTTAACGTATTTCAGATTAAATCTAACTTGATATTGTTTAAATAAAGACTACCGTTAATCTAGTCGTAAAATTTCCAAATTGATTCGGGTTCTGGAATTGAATTTCAGTGACAATAGATGTCACATTGTTCGGTGCTGTCGATTAGGGTTTGGAAAGGCCTGGACGGTTGGTTTTGCCACAACAACCCATCATCCATTTTTGCAACATGGTACTCAATAAATGTGGGGAAGAATTTTGTTAATTCTTTTGTTTATCACCTGCGGACACCATTTTCAGAGGCCTGCCCTACGTACGTAGCATTGATTATATCAGACTACGTCTTTTTCATTGAGATGGTTAAGAGGTGTGGAAATGAACACGTAGCCGCTGTGACAAGAAAAATAAATTAAATAAAGAAATAACAAGTAGCGCGAGCGAGGAGCCACCCCTTTGATTAGACCGAACCTTTTTCTAATTGTAGTGCTTATATCGTCATCAATATTCTACAATAGATATGGTATTGATTTTGGAGCTTACCATAATCGTCTATGCCCTAATTCAACTAGTTTATTAATTAATTATGAGAGAAATGCACCAAGAATTTAAAAAGTTTCAACTTGCTAATGATAGAATCTATATTCCACACCCTTTTGCTAGAGGTGTTCCTACTAGCTTATTATTAAACTACCAAAATTTAAGACTTGAATTACAAAGTTAAATATGTAATTAAAACTTTGTTATAGTTCAACCTTGACAATTTATATATTTAAATAGAAGATATTTATATATTTTGAAAACGACCCTGATACTATATATAAAATATTAACTTAATGATAAAATTAGATTGATTTTTCATTAATGAACTTTCAATCTCTTTCAAGCGCATTACACTGGCTCAATAAAATCTGCATGAGTATTTAACAAACAAATTATGACGGCCCACTAAGGATATGTATATAAAACTGATATCTACTCTTCTTAATTTGTGTGATGAAGTATTACATGATGCATGGCACGTGCAAGTAGGGTGCACAAATGGTTAATTTATTTAATTTGGTTTGGTTTTTTACTAATATCAAATAAACAAAATTTGAAATATTTAAAATTAAACCGAATCAAAATTTTTGAAAAAATTAAATTAATTAAATCGAAATTTATATGTCTATAAACCGAACTGAATTGAATCTATAAAAGTTTAGTTTAATTTGATTTGATTAAATTACTTATATTTTAAATTGCTTCGATTTAAATGAGTTTGATTTATTTAATAATTTCATTTTTTTGTTATTTATCTAAAAATCAAACCAAAAATCGAAATTTTTTAAAATTAAAATCAAATTGATTTTGTTAAATGATCAAATTTAACCAAATCAAATCAATTTGATTCGATCAATTTTTCGATTTAGTTCGTTTTTTGCTCACCCCTACGTACAAGCATTGGGTCTTTTTCTTTTTTTTTTACAACAAAAAAATTAACACACATTTGAAAGGAGGAAAGACAATACATTGAAACACATTTAGGAGGAGGAAAGACAATACATCGAAACATCACATATCACACTCTAAAAGTTTAGGTAATTTTTAGAGACATGAAATAGTGTATATATGAACCATATCGTCTATAAACGATGTGGGATAGCTAAATTATTTTTTATTTTTTTAGACAATAGAAAAGTTAATACATACGGGAAGGGAAAAGACAGCACGAGGGTCAATTAATTAGTTAGGATTATAATTAAGGTCAATTACAGGACAAATGAAAGATGATTAAAGTAGTCATATACTCATATTGAGGTGATATTTCCATGATAGGCCACTAGTATTAAGTAAGAACTTGTTAGGGGTAGGGCAACGATGCACATATAATGCTCTTGTGTTCATGATTGCCTTGGTGACTTTTTTTTAATTATTATTTTTATTAGTCGAATTTTTCTTTTGCTTCCATGACACTTTCTCTTGTCAAAATTGTCTCCATGTAAACTTTGAGGAAACGAGAGACCCTCGTATGATTACAGCCCTACAACCAATGTGATTAGATAGTTTTACATATATATTTGGACATGTACATGAATGTGATTGAAGTTTCAAATCCATATTAACAAACTTCATCCTAATCTTACTGTAAAATATCTATTTATGATTTCATTTGCAGCCAATGTGATTATAGCTAAGAGAAAACAACTAATGTTTACTTTTAGTGCTTTCTTAGAGCCTTAATTAGTCTATGGTCTAGACACTAGCCGCTATAATCTCTAATCTAATCCATTACGACGCTAAATAAAATGGTGAAGACCAAAATCCTATATATATATATATATATGTATATAAACTCATTTCCTTCTTAATGAAAATAATTTATAAGACATTTTTTTTTTACCGATGGGCCCATTTAATAAATGGCAGTTGGGAGCTTAATTTAAACAGCTTCAGAGCTTCTTGAATCATCTTCCATCAACACAAAAGTTAGACGAAGTTGGATGATACTTAGGAGTTATCTATGATTTAGAGGTTTGGATAAATATTTATGGTATTATAATTCTATAGTTTTTTTTTGTATGTGGGTCCTGTAAATATCAATATGTTCAGAATCAGATCGGACCGATCAATCAAACTGATAAAACTTAAAATCGATTAGTAATTCGATTAGTTAAATATTAAAACTGGTCATCTAAAAAAAATGTCAAAATTGAAAAAAAAAAAAAGCAAAAATCAGAAAAATTGTCAATAACCGGAAATCAAATCAAATCAATTAAAAAAAAACTATATCAATTTACAAAAATTTTAAATATGCATTATTTTACTCCAAATTATATTATATATTTTTTATTTTTAAAAATTATTTAAGTATTATTTATATATTTTAAAAATAAAAAATATTTATCAAACTAAATTAATCAAATCATTTAAATCAAGTAAATTAAAAATTGACCAACTGGTCAGTTTGATTTCCAATTTAATTTTAAAAACATTGGTAAATATAGAAAAAGTTTCCTCACATAGAACTTTCAATCTCTGAAATTTCGTCATCGACGCTCACGTATTACTATTTCCTCTTTTATACAATCTCTTCAGTTTAAAACATGCTTTTTTTTATTTTTTTAATGTAAATGGGTCTCACTTGGATAATAAATAACGATTAATCATTAAAAAAATACTGAAATATTTGTATAGATTTTAAATTATATTCAAATATTTTAATTATATCCATTATGCTAAAAAAAATTAACGGATTGATTTTAATTGTAATCAATAATGAAAATTAGATTGAAAAAAAAATTTTTAACCGACATAATAGCCATATGGTGACAATAGAGATGATATTTAGCAATAAGTCGAGGAGATAATAATGAAAGTAATCAATCTCATTGTTTTTCTTATTTAGTTATCATGTTATCTAAAAACATAATTTTTCAATCTAATTTTTTATCACTACGTGCAATTGAAATCAATTTGTTACCTTTTGACAATGTTTTAAAAATTAAATTAGATTAATCGGTCTGACGGACAGATAAAACTAAAAATTAGATCAATAATTTGATTTGATTTGATTTTGGAACAATTTTCAATATCATTTTTTATTTTTAATTATTATAAATATATTTATATTTTTAATATCATTCTAATTTTTTAAAGTTATTTTAGTTATATTTTTAAAATTTTATTCATTGTTAAATCAATTGAACTGAGCTGACCGATAATCAATTAATTGATTGATTTACTGATTGATCTAATTTTAAGAACATTACTTTTGGATATGGTTGATATAATTATAATCTTTGGATATAATTAAAATTTTTTGAATTATTAAACCTATAAATAATATGATACATCAAATTATATTTATAATTATGAATTAACATAAACATCTTCAAAGTCTCAATTTGACATCTTAATTTAGTGATAAATGTGAGACTATTAAAAAAAATGTTAAATGTTGATCTTACTATCATAAAATATCTCTCAAAATGTAAAAAAAAAAAAAACTTTAAGATTCCATTTGAAATAAATTATGAGAAAAATTAAAAAATTAATTATATTAATAGAGTACATTTATTTTAACAATAACTTTTTTATTTAGAGTAAATTTTAAATTGATATAATTATTAATAACTTTTAAAATTTCTTATTATATTATTTTTTAAAATGAAATACTTGAACTATTTTAAATAAAGTGTTTTTAAATAAAATATTATTAAATAAAATGAATTTTTTAAAAATTTTAAAATTTTAAACAGAACATAAAATCTGAACCATTAAAATGAAAATACGCATTACATAATCACGTGAGATGGGTATGATAGCTAATTAATGAGTGGGCTCAAACTTGATGGTTCCACGTATAAGCAGCGTAAATTGGAAGCAGGCCACGCAATTAATTGAAATCACGTATAACTAATTTTTTAGTGGAGGCCTTTAATCATCGAGGAAAGAATCCAGGAGTGGAGAGCTTTAAGATATGATTGGGCCACTCGATAATTTTATTTGCCAATACCTCTTCCGTGTTGTTGTTTTTGTTCTTTTTTTTTTTTTTTTAATTTATAAGTTACTTTTTTGATATTTTTCTTATTTTTACATTATCAAATCATTTTGTTCTCTTGTAATTGATCATGTAAAACCCAACCCTATTATGAAGGGTAGTACCAACTTACCATTCTAATTCACAGAGGCAAACAACAATCTCAGTTATTGCACTTGCCAATTTAAGCCCTACTCTCCAGTGTTTTGAAAACCAAACCGAACATATTAATTAAATTAGTAAAATTGAGAATCAGATTAATAACCAGTTTAATTAGATTTAGTTCGGTTTTTAAGGTAATTTTTATATTTTTAAGTATTTTAAATATATATATATTTAATATTTTTTATTTTAAATTATTTTAATAATATTTTTAAATTTTATTTATTATTAGATTAGTTGAATTAGATCAATCAGACTGATCGACCTGCGAACCAGTGAGCCAACCGGTTCATTAACCTATCCGATTTTAAAAACATTGCTATTCTCCTTTTCTTTTCTCTCACTTTTTCCCCCTCTTCACATATTATTCTAAGTCACTATTGTTATTTATATTAATTAATAATAGACACTTTTTATTTTATTTTATTTATTTTTCTTTTGTAAGTAAATTCAGATATGAGTTAATTTAAAACTCTAAAACTCAAATTTGATTATTATGTGACATTTTAGATAAAGATCTATTAATATTAATATGTTTATATTATTTATTAATTTTGTATTATGAAAATTTTGAATCATTCTTTATGGATATATATTATTTGTTAAGAAAAATTTTATATTTATATTATTTGAAATTATAGAGATTTTATTTTGAACATGAATTTCAATTTTTTTTCATGTTTAGGTCATTAAGCTCACCAACACATAATAAAGTCAAATTGTGATTATCATTAATTATTACGTGGAGTATGTCTCTAAAGACAAATTACATTATTCTGTCAATTCAATTAAAAATATTTAAAAAATTATTATTAGAAGCTATAATTTTATACTTATTAATCTATTAATTAATATATACTTGTTATTTATGAATAAAAAATTTATTTTATTTCGTTAAAAAAAAAAACTTACCATTCTAATTCTCCTTCACTTTGTTTTTTTCTCAACAAAAGATTTTAATAATTTTGGTCAGTCACTGCAAATACCAAAAATAGTTTTTGGACCCCCCCCCCAAAAAAAAGGTCAAAATCAACAGTTAGTAATTTGACTTTTGTAGCATCTAGACAAAAGAGGCTTCTGAATGTTTTAGAATTCCAGCTGTGTAAACTGATACAATTATTGTAGGCCCATTGATTTTTCTGGCCCATCCGCCTGATTTGCCATATGCTAGCGAACCATACTTTGACTCGCAATGCACAAGGCTAGATTATTAGCCGTTGGATCACAACAGTCAAGTCGACCCCACTAATGCTAGGTTTTCCTGTGAAAGTGATGTGTCGCTTTTTGAGTGGTCGACATGAACAAGTTCTGAATAAATTTTTAAATATTTATGTTATATGTCATTGTATATATATATATATATTGGGAGAGAAAAAGTTAGCCGTTGTCTACTCTCTTAAAAAAAAAAAAAAAAAGTTAGCCTTCGTCTAGTCAAGGAGGATGAAGGGAAGTGTGATAACGCCAGAGTGCCGAACCTAACCACTGGCGATTGAATTGAGGGAACTGAACCAGTCGATAACGGTCAGAAGATCTAGATAATTATTAATCAATATGGGATCGGATACCATTACAAAGTGACAAATCTATTATTATCTTGATTGGAATCAAACTAAGAAATAATAGGATAATATAACAAGAAAAAAATGTAGATGTCAATAAGGGTACCACCATTTTCAACGACACAAACCTATAGAGCTTTAGCGGTTTGTCGGATCCAAGTTTATTCATCCACATTTTGGCTGTAGAAAATATGACAATAACCTCCCGCCCGCAAAAAAGAAATCACACGATACAGAATACTAGTGTTTTTCATTATTATCATTCAATAAATCTGTCTAAATTAGTGAAAATATCCCACATAAAGGTAAGTCGTGGAGGTCAAATGTCAATAATGATTTATATGAAACTAGGCTACGCATTGATGGATAGGTTTATGGGCTGCCGACTAGCCACCTCACTTGTTAATGCCGGCGCCAATATGCCGACATGCCCCCCAAAACTCCCAAGTGCATTTTGTCAATTTCAGCGAAGAAAATTTGTTTCATTTATTATTATACTCTTTTCCATTGTGCAATGAAATTATTATGTCAAATCAAGAACATTAATGTGTGCTTCAGAGAAAATTTCCCTGCATTTAAAATTAAGTTCCCTATTGTACTATGATCTTTTATTTTATTTTTTTTTGGGCTCATTGTAAATATCTTAGATATATGAAGAGTTGTTGCTTGAATTATTGATTTAATACTGTAATTCCTGTTTTATTTTCATAATATATAAGCAAATGTAATTTTGGAATACTATTTTGGGTCTTCAAAAGCCAATTCAAATAATTCTTCTTGTACAATACACTCAAAGCTTTTCTCTATAAATGTTCTCTTTCTCTAGAAATGTTCTTTTCTTTTTTATTTATCTTTTTTTAGAGCTATTGATAATTTTTTTTAAGTTAGCGGTGATTTTGTATTATTTTATCTTTTATTGTCAATAATTCAACAATACTCAATTCTATTCCTTTTGTAATAAATGTAATTTTTCTTTTAAAATATATCTTCAGTTGATGATTTGAAGTTTTGTTTATCTCCTTTTAAATAGATTTATTTTGTTTTTATAAAATGAATGCTTGATTTTCAGTTGATAGTATAATATGAAATGCAAGTCTTACTTTCAATAATGAATTAATATTTACTTGTGTTTAGGTTGAATTTATAAAAAGATCATAGAAGTCGAACAATGATTATATTTTTATTATTAAGTATGATCAAATCATTCAAATAGAGATCATTATTTTTTTACACATATAAATTATCTTACTTTTTTATAAAACTAAAATAATGTAAAATTTAATATCTTAATGTTATTTTTTAAAATTTAATGAAAATTATTTATAATAGTTTTCCTGTTAATCCACCATTCCAATATCTGGGGTTGGAATGTAGCATTTGAATAAAAGGCTTTAAACTCAAATTTGCAATCTAAATCAGTTTCCTCAAATTTTAGACGTTGCATTATATATGTCTCCATCAATAAAACGTTTCAAAGCCTACATGAATGCCTCTAAATAATGATATGCACTTCAAAAGTTATAACTAATGTCAAATTTGAACTCCTTCGTTCCACAATTTTCGATTTGATATATGGAAAAGAATCTTCCGAAAATTTACCTTTCCATACATATCCTTAAATTATCACACTAAGAAACATTGCCATCATGGCTATTATACACGGAAAAAACATAATTTTATTGATTGCATATATTCAAGTCATAATATAAAAATTTGTGTATTCAATGAGCCAAGCTGCCACATAAGTGGGCTGGTGTTTAGCTAAAGTGAGTAACCATAATCCGTATTATAAATGAATGATATACACCTATTATAAATAAGTTTTTACCATTATACATTTGGAGATTTAAATTTTAATCTATTTTGAAAATTTGACTCAAATTAACCTGTAATCTATTTTGATCCATAATAATATAGCTTACTGAACCACCTCAAATGTTCTAATCTTGAGCCAACTTTTTGACCTATTCAAAATAATTTGATTTTAATTAGTCTCAACTTAAATGAACAAAATAGTTAAAATTTAAAAATATAAAAGATAATTTTAATTTATTTGAAAATGATGGATGACGATACTCAAAATTCAATTGACTTAATATTGATCTGAATTTATATGTATGTACATCTTGATCTAGTAACCTAACTCATTTCCACCGTCATTTATGTTAGTAAAATCAAATGATGATTACTCAGATATTTTTTTTTTTTAAAAGAAGCAACTATTGCCGCAGCCTCAAATTATACGTTTCCAGGATTACCCTAATTTATTATTGTTTTTTATTTTTTCTTATACATTTTTGTAGCCACTATTATCCTTTGATGCGGTCATTTCGCTTCCTTCCCTCTGGTTAGCAAAATATCAATTCATACGCAGATTTACAATCTCTAAAGCAATGAAGCAAAAGCCATTTGAGATCGGGGTGAAGTTATATATAAAGCTGATGCTATCATTCACTTGGTTTGATCAATTTTCATTCAAATCAGGAATTGCCTTTGTTTGCTTGAAATTCATTTGCCCCAGTGATTGAATATTTTGTTTCTCCTACGATGCTCTCTCGTCTTTTTTTTTTAAAAAAAAAAAAGAAGAAGAAGAAAAGATAGTGATGAGGAATGACACCTAATTTTACGGTTACTGTCGGGTTGTAAATTTAAGCTAAAATTAGAGGCATGTGAATGACAGAGACGAGACCCATAAGCCATACTCATAGAGACCACGAGTCTAGGATGACTGCAAGACCCAGCCCGTACAAATTTTGGAGTGGACATGAACTAGTTGGACCCTTGGGTTCTGCGTCGCCATATCTCCTCCACCTATCAAAAATCATTGCGCTCATTAAATTTTTGTTTCCTTGTGTTTCCCAAACATATTTTGGACATGTGGATTACGTCATGTATGCCTCAATTCAATTTGTCAGGGAAGGGGACATCCAATGGGACAAAAAAAAAAAAAATCACGACTTCAACCGAACGGGGTATGCCCTCCACCTGTCATTTCCCACAAATTTGGACAAGGTTCTTAAAATCCACTAATCTTAGTTTTTCTCCTGATGTAACCAAACCATATTTCATCATATAAATTTGGAATCATCAATTTGCACCGATACTGGTATTTACGCCTAAAATATGCTTACTGGTTAGTTAATAAGAAGACTAAATGGGTCCTTAAGTGATGAGAACTATATAAAAAAGATCATTCTATTTATTTTTCTATAATTTTCACTATACTGTGAAAAGGGTATTTCCAAATTTAAAAACCCACAGTAAACTTAGCCATGCTCTTGACAACCTTTCTCATTTAAAAATTAACAAGAAGAGGATTGTCATGTGTTCCTGTGGGAGGGCTAGTATTGTTTCCAAGTTAGCTCTATCACAGTTGGGAAGTGGTCTAAGCCCATTAATCTAAAGATTAGTCTATCGGAAATGGTCCTTTCATATAGAAGGGGCCCACCTGCATCCGGAGAACTTGTAATCTGAGAATTGGACCTCACGTGAGAGCATTACCAAGCCCAATTATCATTGTGCACTAGAAAAGTCTTTCTTACAAGCCCAATTATTATTTTTTTTATCTTTTTTGGTGAGGTTTTGTTGTCTTTATGTTGATTAGTGTTTGTGTAGGAAGGAGCTTATTATTCTTAGGAGAGACACCTTGGAATATAAATGAGATTGAAAGGTTTTGATTTGTGAATGTGATTGTAGAGCTTTTTGAAATTTAAGGTTAATATAATCAGTCCTTGTATGCAAAATGGATAGCTAAGATTTATCCTTGAATATGTAATTACCCACTTTTTTTTAATCTATTTATATAATTACCCACTTCTTGGAAGTTTGTTTATATTAATTTCTCTTGGGTGGAGCTATATTTTTGCACTCCACTTAAGTACTACTAACACTTCATCATTTATGTTTATTTCAAACAAATTGACCAATTTGCTCATAAATTAATATGATTGTTCTTTTAATGTTTTAAATGTTTAGATAAACTTATTTTCAAACATCAATTAAATAATGAAAAAGAAATATTTGTTAATTTATTTATATTAATATTTTTGCTATTAAATGACGTTTTAATGTTTTAGTTCATGAAATTATCTATTTCTTTATTATTAGTTTTATTTTTTATTAAAATGCTATTAAGTAAAATAAATCTAAAATTTATTCATATTATGCCTATGCAAGGTAATTAGTGATAATAAATTTTAATCGTATTATTTTTTTCTTTGAATTGAGAAAATTCAAAAATTGGATTAATTTATATAAAATGATACAAAAAAATTGTGTTGCACCGTAACTTAATGTGTGTTTTTTATTTTTTGAAAGTAAAATAACTACTAAAAATTTGGAATTTGTATGTGAAATGAAAATTATTTTATTGTATGAGGAAAAAATAGCTTAAAAAATCTCCATTGAATATAAAAATAAATTTAGTTAATTACTTAAACTTAAATTTTAATAATTGATAGATTGATAATTTAGATACTATATTCAAATTTTATTTTCTTTTTACATTCTGTTTGGTACATTAAAAAGTATATCCTTTTGTATTTCAATGAAAGATTTTTTATGCAACCACTTTTTTAATAAAAAATAAAATACAACGACAAATAAATGACTTCATGAATTTAAATTATTCAAATTTTTCTTTATAATTAAAATTTTAATAAGAACAAATGATGAAATATTTTTCTTTCATTATCGAAGTTTTTATATTGATGCTTAGAAAATAAATATTATTCTCTCATTATTAAATTTTCTTTATTAAGTTTTTTAAAAATTATTTAAATATTTAAATTAAATCAAATAATTACATTAATATATAAATAAATTCAATATTTCATTTGAACAAATATTAAATATGAAGTACAAATAGGAGCGAATGGAGTATAATGCCTGTGGCTCATTTGATTTTTTTTTTTTTGGGGCAATTACTCATATAATAGGTGTCAAAAAAATCTTTCATTTTTTAGTAGATAAAATGAATTTTAAAGGGGGAGAGGAATGGCAAAAATTTAGACCTTAATACCAATTGAAAATCATAATTCAACTACTGAATTTTCAATTAGAGGCTTTATTTCTACTGGCTTTTTTTTTTTTTTTAAAGAAAACATAATATTCTTTAACTTCAACATAATAAAAAAAAAAAATGCAGCCAATCAGGCACAGCATGCTCTTTTCAGAAAAGAACTAAGGGGAACATTCTTCACCACTACTACCACTATTATTATTATCATTATTATTGAATTTGGACGTCGTTTATGAATTTACAATTAGATTACTTAACATCAAAATGTTAAACTCTAGCAACGGTATATAGAGACCTTTTTTTGATTTTTTTTTTTTACTGTCGTTAACGGTAGTCAATTTCATTTTTTGACGCTCTAATCTTTCATTCTTTTTTATTTTGTAATTTCTTAATTACAATAAATAATAAAATTATATTTCCATTTTATTTATATAAATTAATTAGAATTTATAGATTTTGATAGTAAAAGTTTTATTTTTTTAGTAGTGAATTTAGGAAAATATATAGCAAATCAAAGATGTATAAAAAAAATCTCAATATTGCTAAAATTTTATTATTTGAAGATAAATCAAGACATTCCAATAATGAATATGGAGTTATTTGGTTGAAAATATGTTTAAAATTTTATGTCAGATTTATTTTTCTTGATTTTTTTATTAATTTTATTGATGAAATATTATATATTTTATTTTGTCTCGTTTAATAAAAGTTTGTTTATTTTCTTTTATAAAAATTTGTTTGTCTTTTGTCATGAGAGTTAAAAGGAGTTTTAATTTGGTATTCAAAAAATCAGACTTATTTAAACACTTATCAAATAATACTAAAGTCGATTTGTAGTTCAATATAATCATCGACTGAAATGTGTTTATTGTCGATATGTCAATCGCAACCACAAATATATTGTATATTATCGTTCTGTCAACACGATCAATGAAATTTAAAAAAAAACTAATATTTATAATAAAATTTGTATATATTTACTGAACGTAATCAATTTTATTTGTGAATTATAAGTTGTATTTGTTAATCTTTATTAACGAAAAATTATTTATTTAAAAAAACAAATCGGGACGCTTGCAATGGGATTTGTCAGGAAGTGAATCCACATGCTATCTCAAAAGACTATTATTCTTGTAATAGTGTAATTGTCTTATTTGTGGATAAATGACCATTTTTTTTATCCACTTATTCTCATTAAAATATTTTTCTATGGAACAATTATACTATTGTACCCCTACAATTGCTGTAGAATTAATTGTCTTCAAATTAAGATATCAAATATGTTCTTCCATCTTAAATTTATTCTTATGTCTGCTTTTTATTATTTTAATCTATAACAGTATTTTTTTTTTTTTATGGAATTCCATTATAAAAGTTTTGAATTCTTTGAAACTTTTTAAAATTTTGGAGTTTTAGATTATTTTGATGAAGTTAAAACTTTTTTTGTATATTAAAAATATCAAATTCAAGAAAAATTATTGTTTACATTTATCGTGTATATACACCAGCGTAATTTCGTGTAATTACTAATTAATTAAAAAATTTTCATATGATAAAATAGATTTTATTTAGTTTATCAATTCATGATGATTTATTATTTTGTTTAATATTTGATTGGCTTATCATAATCATGTTTTTCTCGAGAAATAAAACTTATTATAACCATGTTAAATAGGTATATATATTCAGATGCTTATAAAATTTCATAAAATCAAAATATGATTTACAATAATCACAAAGTGGAGCATGTTTATTTCACAATTAATTACACAAATATTGATTTGTTTAAAAAATATTAAAAGTTGTTTTCACTATTCAGACTAAATTTTAATTTTATTTTAATTATCATTAATGCGTTGATTATCTAAAAATCAAGTTGTTTTGTTTTATTATACATAAAAGATTCTTTAAAAAAATCACTCAATTAATTGTCCAATAATCAATTACTTTATTTATAGTATGAGAAATTGAAAGTTGAATTTTTATATCTCTCTTTTTTTTTATTTTTTTATTTTTTATTTTATCTTAGAGAGGGAAATTATATTGGTAAAATTTGAACCTCAGTGTCCATTTTAAATAATTTCATTTTACCGTCAGATTAAGACACTAATTACATCTCATCATTTTAAAATATTTTTTAAAAAATTAATTTATGATATTCAATTGGTCCTTTTTTTGGAATAATAATTCTTTATTCCTTTTAAATTGTTCAATTCTACCATATGGTGGTAGTCATAATGCTTCTGTCACAGATTCAAATATGATCAAATTAATCTAACAAATATCTGGATTTTTTTTTTCTGAGTTACAACAAATATCTCGAGTTTATCAATTAAAAACTAAACAATAAATCATCCATTTAGATTATTGAGATAGCTTTTTTTTTTTTTTAGATGAATTACTTAGGTAGTTTTAGGGCTGTCAATTTTAGGTCCAAATTATATAGTATATTATAAGACCTTTCGACATTAAGTCAATTCGCCAGTTGGGCAATGATGGATCACATTACAGTTTGACAAAAGGCAAAATTGAGTTTTATTATCGTTGGCAAAATTTATATACATGAATTTGTCCTAAAATTAAGGAAAAAAAGATACCAAATATCTTAAATATAATAACAAAATATATACAACTAGTTCTTTCGATATAAAAAATATTTTTCAATATAGAGAATATTTTCTGATGTAGAAAATATCTTCCAATACAATTCAATTTCAACCCATATAATGTCAGCTAGAGAATGTCAAAAAAGTATCAAAGAAAGAAGTTAAAATGTCAAAAAAGTATCAAAGAAAGAAGTTAAGTGAAAATGGAACATCTCTTTTAGAGCTATATTCTTAAGAAACATCTATAAAAGAACAAAAATAATATTTATAAATCATTATTATATATATTTTTTAGTTTGTCTTGAAGAGTTTTTGGATTTTCTTTCCACTTTTTTCTTGACAAGTTGAAGAAATATTTTACTAAAATCAAGAACTATAATAGAGCTGTGATACAAAGAATTGTCAATTTGTACAGATTTCTCTTTATCACCAAATTTAAATCTCATTGCAACTTTAGTTCTTCTATAAACAGAATCTGTATAAGTTAGACTTTGAGTAAAAATTAACTTATTTCTAGCTTGCCAAATGTAATCTATTGCTGCACAAACAGATAATTTTCTAAATTTTACACAGCTATTTTGAAAAATCAATGCTAAAATTATCATGCATGTCTCTCTCTAATCTTCATTTGATCACATCAGACTTGGACTCAATCAAAGTAAAATTTAACTACATATATCCGTAAGATACACTCATCCCTAGTGTCTGGAAACTTTTAGGCACCATTCCTATATAAGTCATGCACTTCGGTGGAGTTAGAAATATTTGTGTCTGGAAAATTAACCAAAGAAAATTTTTACACCAATAATTGGCCTGAACTCAAGGATTCAACCAGAAAGAAAAAGAATTTCCATCAACTAACTGGTAATCAAAGAATTATTTGGCTGACTCGTTGAGGTTGAGCAGTTGTTTCTAACTCCAACTGCAATTTAGGAGCTTAGTGATCCCTTTGAAAGTTTAACTGCTACAGTTTATTGGTAGACATCCAGTAGCCATAAAAATAGCTTCGAATTCACCAAATCCGAAATATGCCTTGTCAGAGTAGTAGAATTCCAAAGCTGAACTAGTTTAACATCCTATCCTCCGGGCTGCCTTAGCTTACAAACTTCAAGCCATGCCAGTAAACGACCTTTATTGTTAGTATTACCACCCTGTCATGGGAAGTGCCTACATATGCTCTCCACTTCATTTATAACCGCTTTAGGTAGAAGGAAAATGGAGGTCCAATAGGAATTCATGCTAAATAAAATTGAATTAATCAATTGGAGCTTACGAGCATAAGAAAAATTTCTACCACTCTAATTTGTAACCCTAGAATTCTCACCAACTCAGCATAATATTGCTTAGAAAGTTTAGAATATTTCAGGGGATACCTAAATATTTTACAGGATGAGAACCTTGTTGAAATTGCAAGGTATTTATTCAGAATTTACTTCTTTTCGCTTAGGGGTTTTCAAATACAATTCTAGACTAGTTATTTGAAAATATCTAAAACTAAAAATGGATAATTTTAAACTTTAATTCAGTTTGATTCAAATAATTATATTTCAGTTTAGTTCATTTTAAGTTTTATTTCTTTATTTTATAAATTTTTTTGTCTATATTTATTATATAAATATAATATATGAATACATAAATTTGATTGATAAATAATTTTTATAAATTATGAAAAAAAATAAATGTTTAGTCATATTCAATCATTTTTATTTTTTCTTGTAACTTTTATTTAAGTATAGGTAAGTTATACATGCTATATATAACTTACATTCTATACATTTATTTTAAATAAATCACATATATGCATGAATTTAAGAATATTTTAATATATTTAAATATGTATGACTTGTATATAATATATGATATATAATACTTATATAATTTATTTATAGCATATTTATTTAAGCATAGATAAGTTATATATATACTATTTAACTTATATATAATGTATGTATGCATGTACAATTTACATAGAGTATATTTAAGAATAGATAATATATATATATATATATATATATAGAAAGAGAGAGAGAGAGAAAGTTTGATTCACTATAATTTCAATTCAATTTAATTCAAATATTTTTTATTATTTATTTTTTGATTTAATTCTTAATCTATTCGATTTATTTAGATCTCTATTCACTCCTATTTCCACTTTGTATTATAATCAAATAAGAAAATAATTTTTATTTTGTAATTTGTTTCAAACTCTATATGTCTCCATCTTAATGATTAAAAAATGGAAACCATGATTAACACGTAATTAAAACACTAACCATGATTTAACAACTATAGATATTAATGAGTAATGAACAAGAGACATTAGTGGCGCATCATCACCGGCCTACACTTAGCTTATTAAATCATGGCTTTTTTGGACCCTTCAGGCCTCCACTAATTACTTTATTTAATTCATCAAACCAAATAAATTAAGAAGGTGTTTGCTCCTTTGTGGGGAAACCCTAATTTTGTCTGCCACACACTTTGGACAATTATGTGATTCATGTGATTGATAATTTGTGGGAATCAACAGAGCCAAGAAGAGACATGAGCAATTACAAGGGTCTTGATTTCTCGATGGAACCGAAGTATTACATCACTAAATCAGATTAAACTTGACTAATTTGAATGGAGGCACTTCGCAAGTGGGTCACTAGAACAAAATTCCCATTCCCCTGTATTAATTAATTCATAATATTGTAGGACCTAATCATCTAA